>VFFE01007661.1:810516-903564 GCA_008921705.1 Burhinus oedicnemus | reverse complement strand
CTCCTAATAAAGAAGTTTACAGCAAAAAGATGCCAACCAACTCATAAGCACAGTTCCCCTCCTCTTTGACTTTTTCATTTTATTAAAAATGTAATTTGAAAGGGAATTATCTTGTTTGGTTTGGGGTGTTTTTTTGGTAAATATAGAGTCCGTATAAGAGTTGCATCCTGGTAGTCCATTGTTAAGCCTTTCCAATATAAGGGCCAACCTATATCCTTGGAATTTATTATACTGTTAGTCACGTGTAGTTTGTATTTGATTATATTGCATAACACATGCATAATTATATGAACGCTGTTTTAACGATTGTACCATTTCTGGAGGCTACTGTATTCAAAATTTGCTGCCAAATTGTCCCTTGATGTGAAGGCAGTGAAGGTTCACTAGACACCTGACATCAGTAGAGGATGTGGACATTCTTTTAATGAATTCGAAAGCTGAGAATTTAAAATGCAAGCTGCATTCCTTTGTAGAGTAATTTTATGTTCCCACATAAAAAAACCCCAACATAGTAAGGATGTTTTCTCAGACTCTTTAGCTTGTAAGTAGAGACCACAGGTTGATATTATTTTTCCTTTCAAAATGTAATACTGAATAATAATGAAAGAGTATATAAAAATCTGTCTTTAACACAATATTGATATGCCACTTATGTTTCGGGGTAATTACAGTAATTTGGTTATTACTCTATATGGTGTCACGAATTAGTAGCTAGAAAACATTATAATGCAGTGGGAATGATTCAAGGGCTTTTCATCAGGCTTCATGGTGAACTGGCTTCTTGATCCTGCTGACTGTTACCTCTGCTAACAACCCAGCAACCACTGAATTATTGTGATTTTCTTTTTGTTCATGTTCCTTACTTATTTAGTGCAACAGTATTTATGTTCTTCCCAGTCACTTGTGTACAGCATATATGTAAACAGTGATGCAGCTACATTTGACAGTCATGGATGGTGGAGCCATTAAGGGATTTCATTTTAGTATAAAGTCAGAAACAACATATCAATATTTACATGACAACAAGAGACTTGTATTAATTAACTTCTGACACCTGCAAGGCTGTTTATAATGAGGAATGTAGCTGGGTTAATCAAGCCGACATTTGATCATTTTTGTGAAGTCTCACATCTGTGATACCCCTGGAGAAACCATGATTTCTAACCCCTGTGTTTCTTCTTGCCCTGCACATTGCATCTGAGTTCTTTTCTACTAACAGAGAAACAGATTTTCAGATAACAGGTTTTCAAAAATACTTTTTGGCTAAATTGTTTTAAACCTTTGAGGGGTTTTTTTTGTTTGGTTTTGTTTTGTTTTTTAAAAAAAGGAACTCATTACTGTATGAAGAAATGCTTATATTGGTGAATGTAGCTCAGATGGGTTTCCCAAGGTAAAGTTCAGAGACAGGAGTGAAGAATTCCATTGTGCTGGGTTTTCTGAAGTTGTTTTTTTTTTTTTTTTTTCTTCCTCCTGGAGCTCAGACACTTTGACTTCTTTGTGTTACTGGAGCTTTCAAATGGAAGGGCGTCCTGGTCTGATGTGTTTTCTGCAGCAGTGATACCTACACCTCAAGACTTTAATAGTTAAAACTTATTTTCAGGCTTTATTTTAAATAGAAAAACAAACTGTGAACATATCTGTAAAATCAGGGAGGTGACAATTTAAGGAATGTTAGAACTATTGAAGATATGTTCAGGGGCTAAAAGTACAGCAGCTGACACTTTGTTTTAGTAACTTTGGTGGTTATTTGCGATAATATGTAGGATTCGCTAGTATTTCAATGTAGATGCTGTATATATATGCTGTGTGTGTATATATGTGTATATATATAGCATCATGTACACGTGCATCACGGCAGTCAATGTTTAAATATTGATTCATCAGATGGTTACAAGTAATTTCATCCATCCCCTTAGTTACCTGTTTGCCCGCAAAATATTATTACTTGGGTTGGAATGAACTAGACTAGAACATTACTATAATGTTACTGAGGATGGTAGGATGATCTGTCATTCTGGAGGAAAAGGAGGAAATAAACAAACTGACAAAGACTGATGAAAGAGCAACCACCTTTTATAAGTAAAACAGGGTTTAGAGAGCTTGTTA
This sequence comes from Burhinus oedicnemus, assembly GCA_008921705.1. NCBI lineage: Eukaryota > Metazoa > Chordata > Aves > Charadriiformes > Burhinidae > Burhinus > Burhinus oedicnemus. Next base: position 901,458 of record VFFE01007661.1, on the reverse strand, counting down.
GGTTTAGCAACTGAGAAGGGAATTTAAATCCCTGTTTCTTGTCCCTGCTTTTGTACCAATAAGTGAGGGTTCTGGCTTGACTAAGACTATTCTGAATTTCAGTTTTGTTGGGCGAACTACTCTGAGAATCAAGAGCCCTTGCTCATCCTTATGATCATCAGAAAACAAGTTAGCAACAGGCACAGGGTTTAAAATACCAGTCAATACACTAATGACTCTTCTTTTTCTCTTCGGGTAGGGTAAAAATTTATTACATATAATACATGAGTTAGGAATTGTTTCCAAACTGTGTCTTCTTCAATTCTTATTTTATAACCAGTTCTCTGATTTTTGCCTTGAGATCAAATAGTCTAATGAATTTCTAGGCGGGTTTATTTTAACTGTGGCTGTTAAAAATAAATAAAATAAACCTTTCAATAGAGGTAGTCTGGCACGCTCTTTAGTTATTGCTGTGATTCTCAGGGTTAAGCTTGTGTTTTTAAGCCTGATGCATCTATTCTTTTTCATTACTCAGATGAAGATAAAAGCAACCAAGTGAGTCAAGAAAGAGAGTCTGTTTCATCTCAAAACTTTGAACATATTCATGATCAGGATGCAGCTGTGCAGGTAATAACCACTGAACACAGCAATGCTGATAACTTTAAAAGCTAATTTAAAACAAAGGTGGAGGCTATTAGGACAAGCAATGCTTATTATTTCTGCTCCTGCACTGTCCTCTGCATGGGTCCACCCTTATATCTGCTGTTGTGCATAGATGGGAAGCTGCTCTAGCTAGGATCTGGGTGGTGGTAGTTATAGTTATTAATCGGAGGAGTTTTCCCCTTCAGTTCCACGTGAACAGCCAGACAGCACAGGGGTGGGAATAAAGAGGAGATAAAGGGTGAGGGCCTGTTTGTGCAGGTTTGCTGCCAAGTAAAGGCGTGTGGAAGCACAGCTTTGAGTGGGCTCCTCTGCAGATGTGGAGAGAGCATTCCTGTAACAGACAGGGAGAGAGTCATCTTACTGTGAAGATCTCTGAGTCCTGAGATTTTGACTTGACTGTGTTACTGAGCTAAAAATCTGCTACTGACAGAAAGCTACCAAAGCTGAAAAGCAGTGATATAGCTTCAGTTTTCTCTTGTAATTTGTAGAAGGTAAAGAGCACATCTGTCTGTGTGCCTTCTGTTGAGTGAAGCTCGACTTGATAAAAGACTATTACTGTGAAATGTATTGGTGCAGCATAAATCAGCAGAGAATTTATCCTGAGAAATTTTAAGCGATTGCATCTGTCTTCTAGTCTCTCTTTTGGTACTGTGTCAAAACTACTCTGGTTTTCTTCCTGTTATTGTTCATTTCCATTTCCACAATATTCTCTGAATTGGTCTCACTTTCTTTAACATAACATGTTTTCAACTTTTGTATATTTTCAACACTCATCTGGAAACAAAATTTTTTTTATATAGAAACATTTCTGAAAGATAAATATTTTATTGCCTCACAGAGGGACTCTGATGGTAACTTTGTCAATATGTTGCTCTTCAGCAAAAACATATATTTTTAAAGGCCATTTTTATCTAGTGTTTCAGAAACAGATATCACATTAAAAATACCTCCTTGAACTTCTGTCTTTGTCAAAATGTGACCAGTAAAAAGTACATGCCTGTGTGTGTGCTTGGAATGCTATAAGACAGGAATGATGCAAGGCCTTTTAATTAAAAAATGACAATATTTTCTGAAATTTTGTGAGTGATCACTTGTCTATTATTGTTGCAGAAAGATGGAGCCATTACCGTTTCCCATAATGAACTGCCATTAGATGATGTCCGAGGCAAAGATTTCAAAGCCTCGGCAGCACAGCTCCTTGAGGCTGAAGAAAAAGGTGCTTTTCATCCGGTGTACAGGGGAGCTTCAAATGCTTTCTGTATCCGTGTGTTTTGTATTGATGAGAAACATGAAACTAGGTAAGTATGGATGCATAGTTACCATTTTCTTAATAACAACTTTCAATGTTACATTTTTAGGACAAATCTGAAAGTGACAGCACCTGCTGCAGTTAGGTTGAGTATTTTCTCACCTCTTTTTTTCCCATTTCTTTTACCTTCACTAGTAACTTACTGAAATTTTCAGCCTCCAGCTGCAACTTCCTATCTCTAGTAGGACTGTGGGGACAAAAAGTTAAGAATTTATTTTTGTTGAACAGATGCTAGTTGAGATTGTGGAAGAAGGCCACTTCTTCCTCTGAAGAAACATTAATTCCAAAACTGTCTAACTGCAAAAAGAGCTAGATGTTACAATACTGGTTGTCTCATTTCATGGGGCGATAAAGATTTTTAACTTTGGAGTTAAATGTTCTAATTTCTAAACACTCAAGTCTCTCATCACTGAGAGAATTGATTCAGTTTTCTGGAATCCACTGCAGTAGGGGGAAGGCAAAGGCTCTTTATCTTAAAATGATTGCTGCTGCTGACCTTGGACTCTTAGATCCTAGTACTAGAGTAGAATATATCTATAAATGTGGTTCAGAGCTTTTTTTCCCCAAATTTCTCTGGACCCTTGAAGAGCGAAGCTATACTCCACCACATCAGCCAAAGCCTCTCCAGGAACATTGGCCCTTTCTGATTATAAATCAGCCCTGCTCTTGTTTATAGGTCCTAGAAAAAAAGATAAAACATGTAGTTACTTACAAAAAGTAGACAGAGGCTGGGCACACCCAAGATCTTCCACACTTTTAAATATGTGTAGTTCATAGAGACACAAAGTATCAATAGCAAGGACTTTACAGATCATGAATTTGGTAACTGTAGTAGCTTTTGAAAAAAACATCTTTCTACTTGTAGTAGGAGTCGTGGGTGACTGAGGCTGTCTGAACTTACCTGGCTTAAAGGAAATTTAGGAATAAACTTTATTAAGAAGAAAAATCAGAACTCCTTGAAAACTAATTCTATTTATTAAGCTGTTTCTTGATTAAGGAGGGGGCCTACCCAAAGGGATTAAACACTGTATCTACTACAAATGCAAAGATCCTAAGTTACCAAAGCAAAGCAAACACATAGCCTTCTTGGTACATATTTACCAAGTAATATAGCCCGAATTCGTTAGGAAGAGAGAAATGTTGTGCTAGAAGTCTGTGGTGTATTTAGAAACACTGATCAACGTACATACCACAGAACGATCGCACTGCAGAGAGTCCATTCCAGAATAGTTAATTTATGGACAATGTAGTCTAAAATAAAATTCAGGAAAGATAATTATTCCAGAATAAAATAACTGCATTTTAAAATAAGACTGACGTGAGGGACTTGCTCTGGAATGACTCCATTACACTGAAATAGCAATTCAAAGCAGTGATCTGTAGCTATGTCGGGAAATAATCTCTCTATAGACTGGGTGAGTTCTCTGCTCATAGCATCCTGCCTAGGATAAGGATCTGTCACTTTTTTGCCCCCTTTTGACATTCTTTCCTTTGTATGCGCCATTGTTGTTTCTGTTCAAGATGTTTTCATCATGTTTATCGTTGAACATTGCAGTCCCATTCTCTTCTTCCCTGGAGACATCTCTGGAACAGTTTGGATTCCGAGATGGTTATCTGTTGAGAAAATAGCATTCCTTTCTGAAGACTTCTCCTGAGATTAACACTCGTGCAAGGTCCTCTTCTCAGAGTTGAGGAATCTATAGATCTCGGTGTTCTCAGATATTCTTCTTATATGCTTACCTAGCTTGCATTTGCTTGATCCACCTGTTTGTAAAAGAAACATCAGAAAAGCGATTATGTTGAAAGGATGGCATGAGGTAATCCTGACTGTATCTCAGAATCTTGTCCTGAAGGAGTTACTTCTGACCCTGCACAGCATGAATCCAGAAATAGTAGTTTGGTTGAAGTGTAGATATGATTGCATCTTAACCCTCAAGGGTACTGGGGAATTTGTGTTACCCAGTGAAGTTGCTAAATGTTTCCATCTCTTATATCTAGAGCTGTTCTGTGGCTTGTTAGTGCATTGAAAGTGAATTGTGAAGGAACTAAATTGCTAGTTTATCTGCAGATACTTGATAATTTTAAGCACCCTGAAAAATCTCCTACCTCCATTCTTGTGTTCTATGTAGCCAAGAAAGTACTGGATACCAGAGAATAGAAAACTACATTGCAATGGCATCTTCTTTTTCCACACTTAGCTATTCCATTAACTTGTCCTAATTAGGTATTATATAGGTGAATATATAATACCCCAATCCAGATCTCTATTTACAGCTTTTTTTAACGTTTTCATTCAATCAGAAATAACTTCTAATTAAAATATCTGTCTTTTCATTCAATAATATTATTGGTGAAGTAACTATAGGGAACTTAATTACAGGTCTGGCAGGAGGACAGGTTTTATCAGTATTCTTGGGTATTATATATCTGTATTGAGTTTCTTCAGAAGACACATTTTGTATGGTGGAAAAATACTTTATAAAGCTTTAGCATAACTATTTGATGGGTTTAGAGCTCTTTGATATCCTTACACATAGGAGAAAGAGGAAGGATTTGTTAAATTTCTCATGTCTTTTTAAACTCAAATGTCACGTTTCACTGTCACCATGGAAAAGAGAGTGGAATTACACTAAACCAGTAGGTGAGAAGTGGAAAGAAGTAAAATGTTCAGAAACAATTTCAAAGTATTGCTGTTCCTGTTAGTCTGATAAAGTACATCGGATAGGTTTACCAAGTGGATAACAACAGAACTCTTGGTACTGGATGAAAATATTGTGGAACATAGCAACAAATGTTTGTAACCTCAACTGATGTTTGCTATATACTAATGCTGCTCTGACAGTCCACGAATTACTTCTGAAAAATGTTGGAGTCAACAACATGACAGTCAACTTTTTTTTTTTTTTTCCTTTCAGTGAAGGGCCTGATGTTTTGATATTATTTCAAACATTCAGGTTTATTCTTGTTAATAGTGATGCTTTAAGCACTAGAAGTCAACAACTGATGTGCAGCATGCAAGATCTGCAATTGATTAATGATGAACTAGGAGGACTGTCTGATTAGCTCTGGGAATAAATGTTCCTTGTACTTACGGGGATGTAAATATCGGAATGTACAGGATCTATCTGATACGTGCTTTATTTAACAATGTTTACTTTTGATTGCAGATCGCTGGATTTTTTGCATTATGTTTTCAAGCTTTTTCCAGTATGTATAATTACAGTTTTAAAGTTTTTATGTATGTGTATGCATGATGGGATGTAGTGCAGCTGTCAGCCATAGTATTTAGATATGATGCCCAAATAAGTCAGTGACTCACAGGAGTATGCTATGGCTAGTTACCCTGCACTGTTACCCTGAGGAGTTTGACTCCTCCCTTTGGCTGCTTTTGGACTTTATATATTTCATACAGAAGTCCTTTGTTTATGTTCCACAGGGACTTTTCAGAGATGCAGATTTAGAAAGCAGATTCCTTTAAAATCGTATATAGATCCTGCTGTACCTAAATTAAACATAAAATTAGCAAAAATGCATTAAAGGAGATGGATTTAAAACCTAGAAAACAGCAGTATCAAGGAAAACCATAGTATTTACCTATAGCCTAAACAGTGGCACAGAAGGTTTATGTTTTGGGCAAAGCTAATGTGTGGCGAATAAGGATGTGAATTTACAGTGCAATAGCTACTTCACACTAATGCCCTGTGCGATTAATCATTATCTGAGGTAATAAAGTCCACGTTGAGACATTCTTAATGCACCCTGCAGCGTGTTGTAAATTCACACTACAAATTACTGCACGGTAGCATCCCTTGGAGATAGGTCCTGCTGACCAGAGATACAGACTTGGCCCTGAATATCAGCATGTTCAAAAATGCTGCTTACCACCAAAGCAAGTTCACAGAGAAAGCGGACACAGAAAACATTTCAAATCTCTAAGTAATTTATCCATCCAACAAGGCACCTGTCACTCCTTGAAACAAAATGTCATCATGGAATCACCAGGAGTACTAAGAAAAATTAATCATGTGGTGTACTTGGAAAAGAAAAGGAGTGAGATTCAAATAATATCTTTCTACTGAAAAAATGCCGTAGAATAATGAGCCAGAGTAAACCGATTAAACATCTTCCACATCTGTGCTACTTGGGAGTCTCTCAGCACGTATCATGCTGCATGAATTGTCTTTCTGAATTGTCAGAGTTCTCCAACGTCCCTGTGTGCAGTGAGATTATCTTAAAACATGTATTCAATAACAAGGGATGGGAGAGACTCTGGAAGGGAGTTTGAATACATAAAGTTATTTGTGGCATGTGGTTTTACCTCCAGATGACGTTCTTTCTCATGTGAGAGCATTCAGTGGAAACTCCTGCATTCCTTCCCACCTCTGCAGCCTTTACAGCACAGGTGTCTGAACAATTACATTGACTGCCAATACTGTGTGTCTTTGTATGCATATGCACCCTGTAGCGCATGCACACCAACAGTGCCAAATTTGGGACAAGCTGGACATCACTGCACATATACAAACTTGCATTCGTCAAGTCTAGTGTGCGTGCAACAATCTGTGCAAAGACAATCTGTGCATACACACTGGCTGTTTGTTCAGGATTTTAGGACATGCTGCTCTAGTTGATGGTCTCACTTGGCTACAAACATGCAGAAGATCCCAGACAGACACACATTGTCCAGAAATTTCACTGCAGATGAATAGTAAGGCAGAAAAAAGGACCTTTAAAGGGAAAATGTTAGCCCTAAAGATGTGGGCTTAGAGGTAGTGTTCCTACTAGGCAGTTGGACTAGATGATCATTGTAGGTCCCTTCCAACTGAAATATTCTATCCTACTGAGGAAGAAAAGCGGGAGAGGCAGATGGAAAAAAAGACCGTTAGGGAATATCAGGATATTAACTAATAAGTCTTTACTATGGGAGCTGAAAGACCTGTTTCTGTGAGCCAACTTAATGTTGAGCTCATCAGTTACTTTGTGCTGCCCAGGCATCAAGCCATCTAGGTAGAGACTGTATGTCTGTTGTAAGCACTGCATTCAGTTTGTTTTCTTTCTGTCCCCTCTGGTCAGAAGCTTTTGTGTAAAGCTTATGTTGAGATCACTAAGAGCCTTTATTGTCTGCAAATCTTTTTCAGGACAAAGACTTCTGTGTCATCCTCATGCCACATCATGTACCAGAGTTCCACCTGATCCAGAGTTTTATTCGGGTTGTCCCTTTCAGTACTTCCAAACTTGGTCGTGAGCTTTATGTGTTCCACCGTGCGGGATTGCTCAAGTGAGTCGTGTGCCTCATGACAACAGATGATGTACTCTGAACTACTTTTATGGCATGTACTTGCATTATCCAACCTAGCACCAGATGGGTATTCCTTTGCTATCTCAGACCAAGCTGGTATTCTGCACAGTATGGCACGTCTTGCAAAAATGGTAGCTTGAGTCCCCAAAACATGACAGTAGAATAGCACAGGACCGTGCCTGGAGCAGGTAGGAGCAGAGCTAAATAACTTAGTCTTTAGTAGCACCACTGCAGCTGTTTTGCTTCCTGTTCTGGAGTGAATCCTAAGGCTGCTGAGATGTATCTCCACACAGCACTATACTAGACAGTGTAGAAATACCTTATATTTTCAGTGAAATAAAGTAGTTAGTGACATGATTTTTAACGAAACAAAAAATGAGATAATTAAAAATGTAAAAGCAAGCAGTCTTCTGAGTGCCAGTATTTATATGTAGTTTCCTTTAAGTAAAACAAAAAGTGCAATGAGAGGATTAATTTAAAATTTGTATGTACAATACTAACTTAATGAAGTTGAATGTTACTACGGACAAGGAGCTTCTTCAAGTTACCTCGTTGTGGACCAAGGCCAATAGAGGAACATGGTGCAGCGTTTGGCCCTTTGGACTTGAGTCAGGTTGTGTAACATTGATACTTGAAAGCCTGGTATAGTCTTAATTCTTGGAAACATGGTATAACTCATTTAAGAGAAATGCAGTAATGCATTTCTGGAACATGCAGAACACAGCAGTAACCTCATTGCTGAGTATCTATTTTGTATAACTTATCTCCTTTTTTTTTTTTTTCATGTTGAATCATTTATTTCATACCTTTCAATTTCTGTGTTACTCTGAACGCTTCTCTAGTCTGAAATACCGGTGAACTGGGACACAAAACCTCTCTTGCTATGACTTCTGTTATGTGGTATGAGTTTTCCAATGCTGTGTTTGTACAACAAGCCTAAACTGGCCCAAAGGCCAAGCTTAAATTGTCACACAGTTAGTGATTTCCCTTTTTTTTTTTTCTGTGTGTGTCTTAATGTAGCTAAATATTGTGTGATTTCAGAGAAATACTTCTGTTTTAATTGCATACTTAATCACCTTTGGTGGTATACAAATAGCTCATGCAGGAACTGGCCAGCTACTCTTGGACCTATGTAGAAGGTTTTTACCATGGGATGAAACTGGGCTTCTGTGTACTAAGTAAGAATCCAGCTGGCTGAAGAGAAAGCCACTGGAGTAATTCCTGTTAATCTCAGTCACAGCTGTTCGGTAATCCACCAGTAGGACTGGTAGTCATATGTCCTCTTGCAATTCTGGTCAAAATTAAACTTGTTATCAAGTTTTTTTTAAAAAAACACCTTACAGTTCTGATTAAATTGTGCATATTCCAAATGATACCAGCCCTTCCATGAAAACAGAATAGGGTCATTAGTAGCATTTTCCACCCACTCCCCGCAACTGTGCAGAAAAGTAAGGGAAAAATAGGCTTTCATTGAGGTTCAGGATCAGAAAAGCTATAGAAGAAACAAGATGAAGCTTTTGGAAAGTTTCTGAAGAACAAAAAACTCAGTGCACAGCAGCAGATACTCTCTTAGATAAAACCAAAATATGAAAAAGTAAAGATCAATATATTGTACTTGCACCAAGGGCTTTTGAAAGGCATGTGAGTGAAAAGGAAGTCACAGAAAATGGATTCAAAGAAAAACAGGCTAAGAAGATGGGACTATGAAGACATGAAAGGGCAAAATCAGAAGAGGGACAGGCACAAAATGTGATACTGATTAGCAAAGGTTGTAAAAGGAATAAGAAAAAGTGTTAAGTACACAAAAAGCAAGAGCGCAGCAAATGGAAGCAGAGGTCTGCTACTTAACGGTGAAGGAGAAAAAATAACAGATGACAAGGCATAGGCTGAAATGCTTAATGGATACTTTTGCTCAATTTTCACTAAAAAGCATAATAATAATAATAGCGTCCTGGTCTCTGAGCAGTCAAAGGAATTGGGCATCTACAATGAGTTAATTCATTGCTGGAAGAGAAATGAGCACAAACCTTGGATAGTCCGTCCTACTATTTCATACTCACAGTGGATCTGGGGGGTTTGTTTATTTTTTCTTTTTTTAAAGTTTCAATTTTTTGCATGTTCTTTTTTCCTCGTGTTAAAAATGTAGTTCATTATTGGCACAACTACCTTCTTTTGGACATCGGTGGGGAGAAAAATGTGCTGGGCTCAGTGGAGTGGCAGGGAGATAGCATGCTCACAGGTTGCAGAGTGAACCATATTGCTGGTCTTGCTGACCATCATAGAATGTGTTGAGTTGGAAGAGATCTGTAAAGGTCATCCAGTCCACCCCCCCTGCAATGAGCAGGGACATCTTCAACAAGATCAGGTTGCTCAGAGTCCCGTCCAGCCTGACCTTGAATGTTTCCAGGGATGGGGCATCTAGCACCTCTCTGGGCAACCTGTTCCAGTGCTTCACCACCCTTACTGTAAAAAAATTTCTCCCTTCTATCTAGTCTAAATCTTCCCTCTTTCAGTTTAAAGCCATTACCCCTTGTCCTATTGTAACAGGTCCTGCTAAAAAGTTTGTCCCTATCTTTCTTATAAGCCCACTTTAAGTACTGAAAAGCTGCAATAAGGTCTCCCCAGAGCCTTCTCCAGCCTAAACAATCCCAACTATCTCAGCCAGTCCTTGTAGGAGAGGTGTTCCAGCCCTCTGATCATTCTTGTGTCATCCTCATCACTTGTTTGATCTTCAGTTCCACAGACTGTGGAACTGTGTTAACAAATGTGGAAACTAAGCTGATGCTTACTTAGAAGTTCAGGATTAGTTTGTAATTTAGTAATCAAATGTATGCTTTTGAGCACTCAAATAATTGAGTTGAAAATGATCAATGAGATTGAGCTGTGAAATTTCCCATGACATATCAGATATTTGGTAGGTTTGGTTTTTTTAAGGCACTAATGCTATTCATTAAAACCATGTTCCACAAAATCTCAGTGTGACTGTGACTAAGGCTGAAGAATAGCACGTGCAAGTTTAAATTGAAAATAAGAACAACAGGAATGGAAATTAGACTACATGAATCACAAGTTTTTTGACTGTGGGTGAAAGAACTTAATTCTTGGAAATTAAGTTGTAGTTCAGTTCCATGAACAGCAATCTTTAAGTTCTTGTTATATGAGCCTTGTTTAACCAGGAAGAGTCGATGCCTTTAACAGACAACATGAGAGAGTTCCTCAGCTGCTGTAGGCTGTCACTGTGAAGTAAATTCTTTCATAATTAGTGGGTGGGAAGATGTTTTATAACAGAGTGTGTAAAGTAGGTAAGTGCCAGGATATTCCTGTCTGTAGCTAACGTGTTGCCAGTTGTATGTATTGCACAGACATTTTTATACCATGTCACTGTTGTGTGATTACTAATTGGCAATCTTATGTTTATCAGAGGCATTTTATTCATGTAAGACTATCCTCATGTATTACTATTTGAAGAACTGAGGCCTAACACAAATGTTAGTAATTTGTTCTTGGAGAAATTGATGTTACTGCCTTTCTTTTATATCATATCCAAGGATGACTGTTGGCTCTGTTTTATTTTTTCTTTCTCTCTTTTTCTTACCTTTCTCTGTTTCTTTTCTTTCTTTTTTTTCCCATGTGTGTCAGTGTGCAGTTACAGATTCTACTTGCGTTTGAAAAGATTCTTTGCCTGCTTTCTCTGCTGGCTCTTACTCACATGAAGATTAAGCGATATCTGTGGTTATAGCTAGTCATTGCTTTCTGGGATTGGGCTGTAGGTACATAAAGACTGAGCGTTTAGTAGTAGTTAAAGCAGCATTCCTCAGTTGTCTTAAGTAGATGCTGCGTGATCTTTTATGTTATCACGCAATAAGTTAATATATGCTTTTGGAACAATGGTCATATAGCTATCAATTTCAACTTCTAAAAGACATGTGTCTGCTGCTTGTGGAAGGCATGTTGTCTTAACCATGGGAATTGTCATCTTTAATTTGTCACAGAGTGAACTTTTACCCTCTTTTTCCTCTTTCTTTTATAGGTCATTCAATGTAAGAAGGGCAACAACCAGTGACGTACTTGGTGTCAAAATGCTCGTTAAAACCCTTAGCTTGAGTGAAAGTATATTGAATGACTTAAAGATATTTACTCTGGCTCGCAGGGATCCAGTGAGTATTTGTTGCAAATATACTTATAAAAGAATGGATAAATACTGGTAAATACATCCAGAATTTGTTATGTTACTCTAAACTAGTATTTTCTTTCTCTCTCTCTCTCCCTCCCTCTCTCTCTCTCTCTCTCTCCCCCTCCCCCCCATATATATATATATATACACACACACACACACATAGTATTTAGGTACTCAAGTCAGTACCAACAGTCAGTATAGGCTGTATTGAGCCTGACTTGATAGTTAATCTAACCTGTGTCCTATACCAACTATTCTCTTCTTTGGAGACTCCTCAAATGCAGGGACAGAAGCAGGCTGGATGCATTTTTCAGCCACTCACAGCCCGATTTGCATTGTTGCTTTTTCTTGCACGCACATGTGGTTGTGTGATGAACATGTACTTGTGTTTTGTCACATGATGGGGACCTCTTTCTCCTTCCTATAATGGGGCCAGACATACGCCCATCAGACAGTAGGAAACATCTGCATTTTTGTTCTGTGATGGAAAATGGTGCATAGACAAAAAAACAAGCACTATGATTACCAATCATACAGCAGTGGGGAAATCCATTTTGTACAACTATTGATGGAGAATATCTGTTTTAATTAATATTCTTTCATAAGATCAGAACTTAACCCAGGACTAAATTACTGGCTGAGTCTCTAGCACTCCTGTAGCAGCTAGATCCTAACTGAATCTTTAGTTCAGTAAAATTCTCTATGGTCAAGAGTCCAGCCGTATACACTGTTTAAACATTATGCACTGAGTTAAGGAAGAGTGGTTAAATTGAGGTAGTGTGTAGAATGTATACTGGGAGGAAAGTACTTTAACTGTGATTGTGTGGTGAAATACACAGTTACAATTAAAAAGAAAGATTACTAATGACATAGGAAATGTGTATATATTTCTTTTGCCTTGCAGGATGGGACCCCGGTACAGGCTTTCATAGCAGAAGTTTTGCATCAAATAGTTGGCATTTCTGTCATTAGAGATGAAATGGTAAATTCTATTTCTGTGTTGTATGAAAAATGTAACGCTTAGCCTTCAACACTAAAGGCTGAGTTTCATGCTTGCCACTATACACGTACCTAACAGAAAATATATGTAAAAGATACTGCTTCTATAAACTTTCTTTCTCTCTTTTGTGACAATGTAGACTATATTATTTCCCATCTTATAGATGATGCTTGACACACAGATGAAAAAAACCCATCCTGTTATTTGCAAGAAACTGCTGATGAGTTCCGAAAGTTTGCCTTCTACATCTTTTTCATTCTTTAGCACAAAGCCATTCTGCCTCTAAATATGTTAGTAATCACTTAATTTGCCCCATAATTTCTGAAGTCAATAAGCAGTTTTGCCATGTGTACTGCGAAGAGTAGTAGTTGTCCTTCTAGATTTGCTTCCTTACCTTTTTTTCCCCAACAGTAGATTCTGAGTGATTATGAATCACACACCTAAATTCAAAACCAATAAAAAGCATATGTTGTAATGGAGTACAAAAAAAGTCAATATTGCACATTATTCTTAAAAAGTATACGTTCTTTAAGGCTTTTGTGGCATTCTGCTGTTGCTGAAAAGGTAGAATTTAGATTGTTCAACAGCTGTAACGCTGTCAACAGCTGTAAATGCTCAGTTTTTAAAATGCAGAGTAGTCACTCCTATTTTCAAAAATAGCTCTTAATTATATTAAGAGCATTGAGATAAGAGAATACAGCAATTTCTCTTGAGTATATAAATGTGCAAAAATCTCAGCTTATCACTTCAACAGGGAGGACTTGTTGGAGAGCATTTCTTAGACAGCTCTTTGTAGAATTCCCCTTTTTCAGTTTAAGTTTTGTGAGAGGACAGTCTAGGCTTCACTGTCTTGAACTCAGCAAAACAGTTTCCCCCCTCCCCCCAGCAAATGTCTGTTAACCTGTATCAGATATTATTGTGAAAGGGTGAAATATGCATTCCCTGTAAAGAAAGGTGGGCACACTGCAAAAATAGATTTTGATACAATGAAAAGATTTTCAAGAAAAGAATGTTCAGTCAGTGTGCTTTAATTGAGAATAACTCTCAAAAATGCTTAATTTCAGTTCAAATATAGTTCTTTTATTGATAGAAAGCAACTCATTGGCACTTGCTAAAATGTTGTAAATGCAGCTGTTGCATCACTACTGATTTCTAAATTCTTATTTTCCAGGATATTGAGTATATTCGATCACATTACAACATTGAAGATTTTATTCATTTCAGTCACCACCAGCAAGAGGAACATGGACATCTTTACCACTTTGTGTTAAATCCTATATTTCGTCACTATACAAAACACTTTCTGAAGGAGATTCTTCGCTTGGCCCACAAATCTTCTCTTTACTATCCTATTTATCCACAGTATGTGGAAGGCAAGGTAAGAAGAAAGTTATTTGTATTTTTTATATTAAATATTGTCACCTTTGCTCACTTTGTTTTTTATCTTTGCTTCTGTGAATGGCTGTAAACAGGAATTTTCTTAGCAACCTGCAGCAAATTGTACTTCCTTTTCTTCTTGCGTGATATAATCTGCACTCATGGACATAGCTGTTGTATAGTAGGGTTAGTTGTAGTGCACTTGGTAGTGCATGTGAGTCCAGACTTACCCAGTATCTTCAGGAAGCTGTGGAGGAGCAGAAATTTGAAGTATACTTGGCCTTGGCTCCTTAACTAGTCTGTGAAGAGAGAGAAGCCTTTCCTAGGGGGTGGCTTCTTCTGAGCTGAGTCACTCTTTGCAAATGTCTATTTCTCAATTGAATTTAGAGAATCCTAGGGCAACTGTTCTCTAAATGTAGTTAAATGTCTTAAGTTACACACATTAGTATGTTGCCCTGGGAGCAGCACAGTAAAGGAATAATTTGCTACCTCCTCACTTGTTTCTGGGAGAAGTGTATCTGCTTCTTACCTGCATAGGTTCACGTATTGCTGTTGCCTTGTGCATTGTCAGCCCCCACCATAAATGTGCTGTAGTACTGATAGTCAAGTTTTTGCCCTGTCCTTTCCATTCCCAAGAGATAGGTTCTAGGATGAAGTAGCAAGCATCCCGTATTCCTACTCCTGCCTAAGTAGGACCCTGAATCTGAGTTGTAAGTTGTAGTTTGGGTTTGACTTTGTTTCTTGCCTTTGTGTTGGATGTATAGGTGAAGAAAAAAGAAACTCGCTACTCATCAACTGAGGAGACCAACGTAATATTTTTTATTTAGTTGCTTTTAACATGCCAATACACCTGGTATATCTTTGTCACTTGCAAATCAGTTGTCGTTCGGGTTTTAAAAGACAAGGTATAAAGCACATAGAGTATATTTATATTTAACAGTGATTTGTATTTCCTGTCGTAGTCTAATAATAGAATCTCATCAAGTTGTTCTGTGCCACATACCGCCACTCAGCTGCATAATGAATTTTGAGAGGTACCAGTATTTGTTTAGATTCAGGACGAAGTGGAGGGCAGGGAAGAAAAAAGGAATGATGTCACTGGGCATAATGTAGCATGAGTAAATGCAAGGGGACAGTATTGAAAACACATCCAGGTGGTTTATAAAACTCTTCAAAAGTGATTTAGGTACACTAGACTGTGTTTCATCAAAAATCAGTGGGACCTAGGCACCTCATTGTCATTGAAAATGTGACTTGTGTTTCTGCAAGTGCCACAGGAGAACCATAAGAACCTAATGCTATGTGAGAAAATCCATTTCCAAGAACGTAATTTGTGGAAGCAAAATAAAAGATTCTTTCAAAAATACTCACGTATGTGTCTTCTCATCGGTCTCATGCCAGGAAAAGGGAATACAAGGTAAAATTTTCAAACAGGTCAACTCATTGATGTGTAGCCATCTAAAGCTACTATCTGGCCCAGCCTAATCACCTAGGCTCCTGCCAGCATTAACAGAGAAAACATGGTGCATCCAGAGGGCAGTTCATCCATCGATCACAACTGCCTGTCTTAGGATGAAAAGAATTGCCCTCTGGAGACGCTCACCTCTCTAACTCTCTGGGGGGTGTCTGCATGGCTAGCTAAAGTAAGCACCTAGTTTATAAATGGTGACTGAGATGAATTCAGTCCTCAGTGACTTAGGTGTTTTTGAAATCACCACTGTTTTTAACATAGGAATTTTGACAGTTTAGACGTAGGTACATTTTCAGAAGGATGTTTTTTCCGTGCACTTTTGTTCTCTTGAGGAACCAATGTCCTTGTGTAGCGTTAGGTTCTGAGATTCTTAAGAGGCACTTACAAAATGCAGTTTAATGGCAGTGGATGGAAGAGAAAAGTTAAATCCTACTAATGATTCCGGTTTTGGTCTTTTTCCAGGTTGCAGAGTTCCTTTAAGTTACTTTAGCTTATCATTGCTTTCTAAGAAGGGGTAAATGTGATATTTTACTCAGTTTTCAACATAGTAACAGCAAGTTTTTTCAATGTTTGTCGATGGAATGGTACTTAAGTGTAATTTTGCTTGCATTAATGTTCATTCTCTACTTCCTGTAACTCTTTTATTTATTTTTTTTCCCCTTTCATGTCATAAATTATGGCAGAGCCAGTCATGCTGTAATAAATGGAACACAGCTCTTTCTAATGATCCATGCTATTCACATTAGCATTAGGGTTTTTGTTCACTTCAAGTTTATGCCAGTTTATTAACATTTATCACTTGGATGAAATTGACATTTTAGTTGGTATAGAATTTCTATATAAATTCATAAGCCTTCTTTGCCAAACAAGCAAAGGTTAGCAGTAAGCAGATAACATAGCTTAATGAGGTCAAATCAAGCTGATTCATGATCGCTATGGAGAAAAATATCCTCCTGGGGAAAATACTTGTGCTGAAAAATCCCATAAACCAAACCACTTGTTTATCTGTCATTCCCACAGAGATAGTAATGTAATCACTCTCATAATTATCTTCATTAGTGTCAGGAATTATCTGCAATTCATTCCTCTGCTCTGAGTATGTTTGTTTATTTGCTGATTTTTCTCTCAGATTTAGCCAACAGAGCTAAGAATTTTGTATTTGCAAAGCCATACAACAGACATCTGTGATACACTGTTCTGACATTCTCTCTGCTGAAATATAGATCGCTGTCTTTCAGTTTCAGAATCCCTGTGCCCATTCCCTGACATCTGCCCTTCATTACATGGTTCCCGTGCGACCAAGACGACAGATTGTCTATCCTCTGGAAGAGCTTGGCATAAACGCTCCATCAGAGCACGTCTCTAAGGATCAGGTGGGTAACAGAAGCAGCAGCAGGCAAGAGGCATAGTGCCAGCTAATGCAGGGTTTGGCAGATGGGATGGCATTACCATCTTAGTGTTGATAGGCTGCTTCTTAATTACATTGAACATGGCGTCCATACCCTTACGATCCCAGCTTTGCTTCTGCACAACAGTCGCTTCTTCTAAGCTTGAATTTCAAACGCATTACAAACGCAATCACTGAACTATAACATTTACATACTAAATGCTTACATTTTAACAGTATTTTTTCATTACATTACTTTTCAAACTCCCAACACATTTTAAGTATTCTGACTTACTGTTTAGCCCTTCTTCCTGTTAAGTTTTTTTTTTTTTTTTTAGGTATGCTTCTGACTATTTCTGCAGAAGCTGTTTAAGTCAATTTTATTTTTCCAGTCCCAAAGTTTCTTCCACACATAAGGTATTTCAAAATATCAAGAATGATTTAACATTAAAGGAAAAGATTGTTTTCACTACCAAACTGTCCTTATTTGCATAGCACTCATGCAGTCCGGAGGTTCTAAACTAAAAGTCTCTTCAAATTTCATTTGTTAAATAATTTATACCTTATTCTGTCTTAACATTTTTAAGTAACTAAAATTTGATGTGAAGATGGTTCCTCACAAGAGTAACTAGCAAAGCTGAAATATTAGTAAAAACTCCATTGGTGATGGATACTCTCAGTAGGTAGCTGTAATTTCCTGAAGAAACATAATTAGGGAGCTTTATTTCTGTCTACTAACTTCCAGTTGGCTGAGATGGGCTCCCATATAATATTTTTAGTGCTGTCCTTTTTACAGTTTGTGAGTAATTTTTGGCATCTAAAACTCTTAATTAGGCAGCAGTTGGCAAAGCAAAATCCAGAACACGGCTGAGGCCATTCATCTGAGTTTGGCTTTGTTGAACAGTCTTCCCTCAACATGCACATCCTCGCCTTCCTCTTCTCTGCAGAATAAACTATAATCTGATGCTTTTCTTTAAACTACTTCCTATTTTATCTTTAAAATGAACTGTTGGTCTCTTACAAGAAGAGCTCATTTCAGTGTTTTTGTTGGAGCTGGAAAATCCCAGACTTCCCATGTTTGACAGACTTGCAGATCTGTTGTCTGGTCTGTTCCGAGGTTCTTCCTGAGGATTTCCAAGAGCTGCAGGTAGTGAGATAATTGTTTAAAATCTTGAAAATTTAATGAATTTCTATTTAATAAAATGTGCGAGATTTTCACTAACAAAGTTTTGCTGAAAAAAACAGAGGCTCACCACTGTATAAGTATCCATGCATATGCACTGGCATTAAATATAGATTTTTGGCAGACTCTGTTCTACCAAAACTGACATCTGGGCTTGATCCCTAGGTGGTAACTTGAGGATGAAGGTAGTCCGCTTCTGCTGCCTGTAGTTTTCTGAAATAACAAGAATTTGAAACCGTACAAAGCTAAATTGACTCTTCTGTTGAGTGAATGAAATGACCTTTGGCCACCATACGTTGGGAAAGCTTTATAACTTATGAGGTTACCTACCACAGGGGACTGAGTGTACTCATGAAAGTAAGAAGCTGGTGCTGCTTTCAGATCTTGGATGTTTTGTTAGCTCTGGTAGCATAAGGCATTTGCCCTCTCTCTACTCTAATGTTTCGCAAAGGAAGATTGATCCCCATCAATAATCTTGCTCTTTCCTGCAAAATCCTGCAGCAAAGTTGCAAATAAAATGAGGTGTATCTTATAAAATTAATATAATAAAATTTCAATAGGCACAAAATTATTATACATCTACCTTTTTGTAGCAATCAGAAGGCCTGCTCAGATGCTTGTAAACAGAAAGACACAATCTGTGTTGCAAAGAGCAAAATATCTCCCCAAGAACTTAAATGTGACAACTCTGCAAAATGGAAAGGCTGAGACTTGTCACCTTTAAAAATACTGTGAGACAAGGTGAGACACATTTTGATTGTGGAATATCCTAGAAGGCTAGGAAGTGAGGTAAAGGGGAAATGGTAAAACAATGTCATAAGGAAAGTGTGGAGAAGAGTGGGAGAAAAGTGAAAAGCAGACAAAGAGGCCGGAGTAGGAATTAGTGGGAAGTTGTCCGAGGCAAGCACCTGGATAGCAGTAAGGAGAAAATGTCTGCTATCATCTTTGTTACAACTGCTCCTCATTTCTCTGTTCTAGCTCACCAAGCTTGTTTTAGCTGAGGGGGCTTTGCCTTCTCATATTAAAAAGCATTTCTTTGACATTAACCCATGCCCGCTTTGTTCCTGGCAGCTGGAGCACGGGTTATCATTGTAATTCTTGTTTTAGATAGCTCTGCAATGATGACAGGATTTTTTCACATAACCTACAGTACAAAGATTGTAAATGCAAGTCAATTTCAGAAATGTAAAATTTTCATTTGACTGCCTGTCCTAATTAATTGCTTGAGTATCTATTGCTTATGATGGAGGTAATTGTAATGAAATCCTTGCTTTGATACCCACAAGATGCCCCTTGATATCTAGCCATCAACATCTGCTTCTCATCTTCTGCTTTTTCAGCTTTCTCCCTTCCTCTTGTTCCAGCATTTTTTGAGCTATCTCTTTCCTTCTCTGGCTGCAAAATTTATTTTTCACCAGTAACAACTTGAGGCTTAGCAGCTCAGCCATTCAGCGTCTAAGCATAGCTCTTGATTTGTGCATATATATCTCTGTAGGCCATTAGTGGCTTAGTATCTTAGAGAGAGTGCACAGTGGGAGCCCTGGGACTCAATCAGTTTGTGTATCTCTAATACGTTCCAGCCTGCTTGTGAGCATGAAGAGATTCACTCATAAATATTGACCCAATACAGATAACTCAACCAGGACCCACAAGGACTCTTTCCCATTTCCTTCCTCCAAAGCCAGAGCCAAAGCAGCAATCTAAATCAGAAAAGCGTTGCCCTCAGCTAATTCCCGTGGGTTGCCAGTCCAGATGGATCTCGGCTGTGCTGGAGAGATGGTTTTCCTGCAGGTCTGGATTGGTTGTTACAGACAGATGAGCACCAGAAATGTTAAGTCTGTGGTAACTTGTTCTCGTTGTCCCTCTGTCAAATCTCTCTATTCTACTGCAGTGTCTGGAAAAATCAAAAAGGGGAAAACCCCAGGTGCCACCCTGCCGTGGCTTCCTGGCCTGCTCACTCCTGGTTCTGGCAGGCAGCATGAGCTGTATTTCATGGTGTCTAAGAAAGCATAGGTCCTTTTTCCTGTAGTCTCTCTTGGAGAGCTAGATGTGAGGTAGAGAGATTTACTGTTAAAATCCAGAAATTTATCATATAAAAACATAACTTAACATTACCTGAAAGACTATTTAACTGCAGTTTTCCAGCCACCCTGTTCTCCCTGTGTCCTTGCAATATTTCTCTTGGTTCAAGATTGTTTCTAGTTTGAGCCAAGCTTTTGGTTTGTGTTGCCTCTTTGCTTATCGTTAAAATGATTATGACTCCGAAGAAATACAGCCTCTCTGCCTGGCCTTTTTATTAAAGCTTTGCCTAGTTTTTAAGGCAACCACAAGTTTTTTCACTCTCTCAAACCACAACTCTGTGCTGCTTCATGTCTGCATCGGAAGACCTGTCACTTCCCAAGCAGTGGCTTTCCATTTCATAAAGGGCTGCAAATTTGTGTGAACATAGTAATATCTTCCTATAACAGTCACTAATGACAGAGTATGTTTTTACCCCACTCCTTGAGATGGCAAATACATTTTGCTACTGATTTTCTTTGTCTGTTCCTACAAAACTCTATCTCCCATTGCTCTACTGAAGAGATTTGGATAAATCAGGTGAGGATTGACTGAGAAGACACAGAGGGGGAGGCATTAAACTCTCTTGTCTCCCGTTGCAGCCCTCTGGAATGGCGCAGATGCTAACGATCTTATTTGCATCTAGTCCTGGAAGTGCCCAGGCTTTGGGATGCCTGTTCAGCCTGTGCCTCTGCAGCAAGCATATCGGAGGTTCCACATATTAGCTCAAAATTGCATCAGGCCATACATCTGCCATGCTCTGGGGTTTCATGACATAGACCTGAAAAAGCTCCTGTCTGCTCATTAGATCAAACACTTTCTACAGCTGTTCCAAATCAAAAGGAAATCTCTGATTTTTGCATTCTGAATCAGTAACCAGTATTGAAGCGCCAACTGGCAGAAGATCCAAAGATTCAAAATCTTAATTCCCACAGTGTTAAAACAGATTAGATTATTATTGTGTTTTGCACATCTGTCAGTCGTTTCAGTCATGTTATGTTAAAAAACAGTTGGTTACAACAGAATACTAAATATCTTATAAAGAGCTGCTGGCCTTTATGGTGCATGTAATTATTGGTGGAGTAGAAAACTACAGATAACTAAATAATTTTTAATGATACCTTCATAAATAAACAATTTATAAACTTGTTTGCTTTCTCACCATCTGGGAGCATTCTGTTATCCATCTGCTTCATGTAATTATCGATAAAAGGGAAGAATAGGTGATATAATTAGCAAGAATAACTGATCCACAATGAAGAACAAAAATGTTACACATCTGTTGAATTATTTTCTTGTTTCTGCCCTTTCGTTATTACTCATGCTATTGGGTTTATTATATTTTTTTATTGCATGGTTGCTTTCAAGCTGTCAGGTTTTATTGCACAGTTCAGAATTGTTTTTTCTGCTATGGCTCGTAAGAAGAAGACAGAACAATTGTTAAAGCATTGCAGAAGCCCATACGTGTTGTATAAATCTATTTAAAAAACCCAACACTTTGTCAGTTAATTTTGAACTTCTCAAGTGATGCTGCAGGTACATTACAGGAAATGTTAAATCAGGACAAGAAGTAGTGAGTGAAGGAGGGTCAGGCAAAAAGCTGGAGTCAGATGCTCATCTTAGCTTTGCATTCTCTGAGCTAGTCGACTTTAAACTTGTTCAAGAGTTGAGTGTTGCCAAGATGGCTGGATAGATTTCTAGGAAATGACTCAAGGGAAGAATGTCTGTACAGCAGTGAGTTCTGTACTCCTTCAGTGGCTGTGATTTCGTTTCTGTGTGATTAAACAGTGTGCTTTCTCAGCAGTCCTTTATTTAAAAAAAACAAACAAACAATGGCAAAAAACCAACAACCTCCAAACAAAAATTTTCCTCAAGAAACTTAGTTGAAACTTGGTTTACCTGACTGAAAAGCACACAGATGACCTTATCGGGATAAATACTGTTTTGAATCTGAAGAAAAGACCTCGTGTACATGGAATTCAGTAATGCAGTGCATGAAAATGTGCAACCTTTTGTTCTGAGCAATAGCCTCATCTGTGGGAGGTGGTATCCTTCTGCTCCTTCATACTTGCATTGCTTTACAAGTTATGTGAACTGAACCGTTGTCACTCGAATGGTAAAGTCTGTAACTCGTATGTAATGAGTTAGTCTTATTAATAGCACTACCCTTTTTTTCTTCAAAAGGGATTTTTCCTTTACCGTTTTGAGCAAAACTTTCAATGCCCTCTTTTCCCCTCAAAGTAGTCATGGAGCTTTCGCTGTCACATTATCAATGGTGTGTACTGTTTTGCAAATGTGCAGCCTGTGGACTCCATGACTCTCTGGACCATCTAGAAGGGGGTTGCAAAAATGAGAAGGTAAGAAAAGCAGGCCTATTGTCCATGTTCTTACATTGTCTGTAGTTCTGTACTACCACATGAAACCATTTGGAGTCAGAACATGAGAAAGGGCTGAAAACTTACCCTCCTGTTTGTAGTCTGGGAAAAATGGAAGCTTAACCACAGAAGAAAGGTAAATGTTAATGTAGGGTTCAAGAAGAAATTGGAACACAAGGCAGTGCTAAGTTCATAACAGTTTTCAGTGCCAGTATGCATGTATTTTTGTGTGTTTACTTGATTCCACGCTGATGCTTATGGCAAGTGCTATGAATAAATGGCCTGACAGCAGTTTAAAATAACTTAAAGTAAAATGAGAGAAAATACTTCAGATTTATAAAATATTTTTAAACAATACATCATTGTTTTTAGAGCGATCTTATGACTTGTTCCATCAAGGTGTATGTTCATATATATTCTTTGTATTGCAGAAGATTCTCAAATGGGTTGCAAGTGTAAGTACTGTCCTGGCTATTAAATGAGCTGCTTTTTATGTCCGTTGTAAAGTTACAGGACTTTAAAACAGAATAAAATACATCCTGTATGTTTGACATGGTTTCTAAAATAAACTGTAAAACTGAAAACAAATCTAAAATGTTTTCAAGCTTGACAGAAACTTTCCCTTTTGGGGAAGCTCATTTAGAAAGGAAAAATAAAACAGATACATGAGTGTTTGTATAGGAAACTCTTCTCTAGATGTTAGTGTCTCCTCCAGCAAACTCTTGAGGCACTTCATTCTCTGTAGCTTCTACTTTCTTAGGCCAGCTAATCAGAAGTTACCCTGACTCTACTTGTATGTTGGTGTCTCTGTGTAGTTGGGATGTATCTGGCTATACCTTCCTCAGTACTTCTTACTGGAAAAATTGAACAGGATCTTGAATGTTTTGGATCAGTAGCCCAGACTGAGCATAATCCATTACCCTGACCAATCAAGGAAGAAGACTAGAAAGGACTCAGAACTGATACACTGACAGTTAACACCTTGTTGTCAAAGTGGAGGAAAGCAGAGGAAAAGGAAGGGATGTTTGCAACACATGGCTGCAAGTCCCAGCTAGTCTAGACCGTGCAGGTAGAAAAAGTTAGCTCAGTTGCATTTAAAAGATAATAAAAACAAGGAGTTAAAATAAGCAGATTTTAAAACATGGGGGAAGGGCTGTGTACAACAGAACAATCTGTTCTGAACAAGCAAAGCTCTTTGCTTCTAACTGAACAATGGAAAGAAATTGAGGGAGCGAGGCATTTTCCACCTTATGCATCCAGAGAGAAATGTCAAGAAGGTGGACAGGTACAGACACAAGTACTATAAAGCAGCAAAGCCTTTGCTTTGGAGTGCGTGTCCACCTGAAGTGCAAATGTGCGTAAGAGCACATCTCAATGCAGCTCATGGAGCTGCAGTTAGTGAGGAGTATCTGTTCGCCATCGTGGTCTGTACGTACTGCCACAGAAATAGTTAGCCATGCTTCTGTAGATACCTTCTCTCCAACTGTACTTCATAATAAAAGTTGAAAGTGCACTGAATTACTAAAAGTGGTTAAGAAAAGCTGTTGGTGCTATTTTACTTTATAGCTGTCTGCCTTATAGCAAAGTGTGTTCTGACTTTGTAGAAAATCTGTAGTAACAGGAGGTTTCACTTTGGCTCAGTTTCAGTTTTGTATGAATTCAGTTGAGGCACTGGAATGTGCTGAAAGTGGCTAAAATGCAAAAGGTTTTTGATTTTTTTTTTTTAATCATTAAAGCCTCTACTAAGATAATAGAGAATAAATAGCAACGACAGCCTAGGCAGGATGGGCAAGAGAAGTCCCTGCTTTTCAAATGTTAAGGTTCACCTGTCAAAGTTAAAGCAGAAGCATTTCTATGTGTTATAATTTGTATACGAACACATTGGTATTACAAACAAAGGCTTGGTGTGTGTAGTTTTCATTTAACCAGGAAAATAGTATTAATTTTTAAAGAAGTAACTGTTACTTAAGATGCTATTGTGTTTGAGTAATGAATTTTTAATGCTTTTGTAGTATGTGAATGGATTAAAATCCATTATTTATTGTACCTCCACTTGATTGGTAAAGGTGATGATTTTATAGCACCAGTAGTCATGCAAACACAGCCATTCTGAACTGATGGCTGATAATAAATTTCCTTACTGTAAATGTCAGTGGGTTTTGTGTGTTGCTGCCATTACATCTTGTTTGGAAGGCTGAATATTACACAATTATGGGAGGCACCAGATGGTATCATTAACAGGAATGCTCTGAATGTTTACCACTTATGTGCATGTGTGAAATTAAAAGTAAGATGACCTATCTTTATTTTGAAAGCATGGTGTCAGTACTATACAGGTGTTAATGACATTTGCAGCAAACTAAAATAGTCATTTCTGCTTAAAAACAGGTCAGACTTGTTTTAAAGCTTTTTCAAAGCATTTTGTAGATTGACTTTGGAAGTAGGATAATTCCAGCTTGTAAGGAGGGCATAGGTACTTTTTCCAACGAAAGGTAATATTCGCTATTACAAAATGGAGAACCACAGCTGCTGTCACTAAAATATGACTCTATAGTAAGCTGCAAATCAATCTCCCCTTGTATCCTAGTACTGTTGTTTAGTTACCTTGTGTTCGTTATTTTCGGTATGAAATATGATGGCATATAAAATTAAAAATTTTTAAAAATAAAGTTTAAAAAACATGTCTTACATTTTTCAATTAATTTGGTGCATTTAGAAAATGCTAACTCTGTTGCCATGAGTCTGTATGCAGAGTAGGTACAGCGGACAGAGGTGCTTGTGTCTTCTCCCTTTCCAGAGCATACACAGTCCTGTTTTGATACGGGTATTGGGGTAGTTGTGGTCGTGTCTTCTCTCAAGAGAAGTCCTCAGAAGGGAAACCTTCCTGAGCCAGCCAGCATTGAGAAATCTTTCCAGTTAAGTGTCATCAGAGATGTTCAGATTTTTCTGGAGCTGGACCAGAGAGGTGAAGCAGGACTTGCTTAAAATCAAAGCTTAAGGAAGTTGTTTTGTTCATTGTGGAAGAAAATAATTTAATGTCTGGAAATGCTAGTGGTATTTTCAGCTACATATAATTTTGCTGTATATAGGTAATTCCTAATTTTATTTTATTTTGTTTATTCTACATGAGGGCAGTATAATCAATGTGTACTCTGATGGCACAAGAACTGTGTAAAATAAACCCAAGAAGCTACAGAGACACTGTTTAAGTTAATGATGGTCTTTGGCTGGCTGCTCAGACCCTGGCCCTAGCGCAGGAAAGTATTTTCCATACCCATTTACATTCAGAGCCAATTAGAATAAATGAGTGTTTTCCCATTAATTTTTAATGGCTTTGGTTCAGACTGTTAGATCCCAGCCTCTCTTGTGAAATTGTCAGTAAAGAATGAACTTTGATTTAAATTATGTCATTTGGAGTCTACTTACTTTACCTAGTTGGAATATCTTAATAGCATGTTAATAATTATGCCACTAAAAGCAAAATATAAAGAATTCTTCATCAGCCGTGATACTTGGGAAGCATTTGTATGCTTTTTTGACCCTCCAGGCTCCAGCCTTCTCTGTGCAGGAGTGCAGAGCACCATGACTCTTGATTTTGGCACAGAGTAGTGACAGGGACCAAGCTGCACTTGCTGGACCCGGGTTTGGGACCTTCTCTCTCTGCCTTCTGGAAGTACACAGTAAAGGATACGCTCAGACATTGAGGGTTGTGTGACTAACAATGAAAGCTAGGTTGGCTATTCAAATAACGTTGCTCAGATGTCTTGGAAATTTGTTCAAATAACCTGTTTAAAAATGAGAGTTACTAAAATTAATTGTATAAATTATGTGTTTAGTACAAACCATTGATTTTGGTCGTTTTCAACTTCTATATTGCTTGGTGTCTTTTTTTCATGTTATTCAATTAGCTTTTTATGGCAGTCTTAGTGGGCTGACGCATCTGTCTGCTTTAAAGGTATGGGTTACAATCCTTTTCCAGGGTTGCTGTTTCAAGAGTGCGATGAGGCAGGAGCTCCTCGGTGCCCAGTTTCCAGGGCAGTTGCCACACGTTGAATTGTTGGTACAGTCATCAGCAAATCTAAAGGATGTTTGTCTTTCCTGCAGTTTTGCCTGGAGAAGCTGAAATGCTAAGTTATAGAAATATAGAAACTGTAGCTATCCTTCCTTATGGAGAATGGAAGAAGACTGTTAACCTGTCACGGATGAATGGCATTACCTGGGAGAAGGAATGTCATTGAGAGGAGCTGGCACTATTTGTACTGCTGGGATGTGGAGCAGCAGAGCTGCATAGTGAGAGCAGACCTGCTCTTACCCCCATCAGGAAGCACAGAGGGGCTCCAGGGAAAAAGCAAGTGGAAGTTTGCACCCTTGAACCACCCAGCCCCTGTGCTGCGGAGCCTTGTTGCTGGGTAATCACCAGTGGCATGGAGTGCGGCACAAAAATGAACACTAGGATGCTGCTGGTCCTCACTGCAACTGCCAGAACCAGTGAGAGTGCCAGAGAGGTACCCCAGTGGAACGGTTTCCATGGCAGCTTTCCCAAAGCACCTCTGCCTCTCTCCAGCAGACCCGTCTCCATGTGGACAGGCACAAAGCAGCACAGGCAGCGAGGGCTCGGTGCCATCCCTGTCCTCCTTGGCAGGGCTGGGTCTGCAGCCACCCACTTGTAGCAGCCTGGCATCACGTGCCTGCGTGCATCGTGCTCCCTGGGAGCAGTTTGGTGCAGGATGGTGCCACCTGAGCAGTGCTTCTTAGCAGCACCTTGGTGGTGGTGGGGAGCCAGGCAGTGCCAGAGCATGGCGTCCGCCGGAGGAATGCGGCAGGCAGGGCTCCATGGACGTGCATGTGGTCACAGCTTGGAGGGATTTAGTCCAGCATTTGGATGTGTAGTGCATCAATCATGCTTCTGCTGGGGGGGAAAAATGCTGTCAATTAAAAGTACTGTCTGCTGGGCTGCTCTTAGCACAGTGAACCTTTATAGATGCTGGATTTGTGTGCAAGGTGGGAGCATTGGTCATTCATGTAGTCAGATGACGAGTGGTTATTGGTGGTAACATTTGCAATGAGACTTCAGGATCAGCTAACATCACTGGTAAGCAGTGTGGATATTGGTTTATTCACCTCTACAGTTGGCTCAGTGTCCGTTCCAGTTGCTATTTCCAGAGACTAATGGCAAGCTGCTAGCTTTTTTCTTGGTCGGTTGTTTCTGTGCAAACTGGGCGCAAAATCTTCTCATAGGAGTCCTTTACCCAGTGACTGGCCGTACGTGTTTCTCTGTTGTACAGACTTTGAGCTCACGGAGGTCAGTCCTTTGCAAGGACTTCTGAAGAGCAGGACAGTGAGATAATCTTCTGGCATTTCATCGATAGACACTGTGATTATTGTAAGCTCCTGTTTTGCTGTTGTGCCTTTGGGCACAGCCAGATCATCTCTGGGAGTAAATCAGTCCAGCTTCTTGACATCAAGTGTTATAGACCTATGATGGTTCATGTGAATCTGACATACAGAATTGAGAGCCATCCAGCCCAGCCTCTCCTGTATTTCCTTCCATATTTATGCTGGGAGTCCAGCTAGATAATATCTGGAAGGTATTTCAGGCTGAAGTTCCTAGATGTTGCTGTGGATTTTGTTTTGGTTTGGTGTTTGGTGGGGGTTTTTTGTTTGTTTTTGTTGTTTTTGTTTTTTTTTAATCTTGCTCAAAAAAAAATATTTCTATTTACTACCTGCTTTACTACCTCCCTCCAAGAATAACTTGTGGGATAAAAACTGGTCAATGAATATATAGACTGTTTTTCCAGAAGCTGAAGATCAGCATTTACCCATGTGAAGATCGGTATAATACTGACTTCATTCATAAAGGCCTTTGAGGCTGAGGTCTACGGATGAAAAATATTAAATAAAGGCTAGGTATTATCTGTGCAAACCAGTTTTATAGAGCCACAGTTACTAATGAAGGGTTCTTTGACAAAGATGACAAAATTCAGGCTGCAGTCTTCATCATAGTTGTATTTCTTTTTCCTTTTCCCTCTGTTTTTGGTGTTTGTGCAAATCTGTGAATGCTTGGAAAGAGCTTTTGAAAACATGTTTACAGACATTCCTAATGAGACTTTTTGGAATGTAGCTGCTATTTTAAAAAAATAATAATGCATGCTGAAAAAGCATGCATTTTCCAATAATTTTTGTTCATATCTCCTTTGTAAACATTGATTTTTCTTTTTTTTTCTTGTGATTCAAATGGAGCTTGAAATTAAAATAGCTCTGTTCACCTTCTTGTTTGCCTGCCACTATTGCTGACCTCAGCGCTAATCACGGAACAGGTTTGTTAATCATTTTTACTTCTTCTGATGTTTTTTTACAGTAACAGAGTTCAAATTATGTAGATTCTGTACAGCAGTAACTATCGCTCAGGTTTCTCAGTAACAAATGCTAAATTAAAACAAAAGCATTGCAGACAGGCATAGAATCCCCCATTCTGGAGCGTGTCCAGAGAAGGGCAACAAAGCTGGTGACGGGTCCAGAGCACAGGACTTATGAGGAGCGGCTGAGGGAACTGGGGTTGTTTAGCCTGGAGAAAAAGAGACTGAGGGGAGACCTTACCGCTCTCTACAACTACCTGAAAGGAGGTTGTAGTGAGGTGGGGGTCGGTCTCTTCTCCCAAGTAACAAGCGATAGGACAAGAGAAAATGGCCTCAAGTTGCACCAGGGGAGGTTTAGGATGGACGTTAGGAAAAATTTCTTCACCGAAAGGGTCATCAAACATTGGAACAGGCTGCCCAGGGAAGTGGTTGAGTCACCATCCTTGAAAGTATTTAAAAGACAGGTAGACGTGGTGCTTAAGGACAAGGTTTAGTGGTGGTTTTGGCAGTGTTAGGTTAATGGTTGGACGTGATGATCCTAAAGGTCCCTTCCAACCTAGGTGATTCCATGATTGGGCTGGGAAGGTCCGTCTGGGTGGTTCCCTGTTACTTCCTCTAGTAATGAGGGATCTGTGCAGATGCTGAGTACATGACAAATGAGGCAGTCCCACGTTTATCTTGTAGTACCCTGAGCAGTCCTCTTGAATTCAGGGGCACTTTAACATACATAAAATTTAGTAAAAACTTAAGTGTGTTTAGCTGGATAAGGCCCAAGTCCTCAGTGTACAATAAAATAAAGTCTAAATTCTGCTGCATTATGGAGTCTTTGCATGAAGAGTTCCAGCGATGAGTGTAACAGCTCTTTGACACGCTGCTGATCTTTTACTAGGATATATTTACCAATACCCAATTCAGAACATCGCACTGCTCCTTTTCTGTCAAAGTTGAAATCCTCTGTCCAATTTGGGTTTTCATTTTTTTGGGTGTTCAGTTTCCATTTTTTCTGTTTAACTGAAGGTAATATTTGCTATAAAACCAGACCTATTGTAGAACAATTACAACAAATATTTTTAGAAATCATACAAATAGCCCAGAGCCCAATGTTTAAAAACAGAACTAGAAGGAGCTACGCAGTTTTCTCCATCTGAGTTTGCACCACCACTGTATGTTGTTGAGTAAATGTACGATGAATACGTTCCCAGGCAATATGCAACCTGAGTGGCTACCCAGGTGGGAGATCCCGGCACGCATAATGAACGTATGATGCTTTACCTGGTTGGAAAGCGCAAAGGAAAAAATGCATACAAACGTGTTTGCTAAAACTAAATAATTATTTCATATGTCTTTTTCCATTGGTTACTTAGGGTAGAAGGATGTGTGACTTTTTAATGCTATAAATTAATCCTACTCTGGCACGTACTGTCCTGTGAGATTGTAAGTGAAAGACATGATTTACATGCAGGGTTTGTGTTTTCAGTGGAGTATTCTGAGAAATGCGTAAGCATTTTTAATGGAGGTAATGTTTGAAGGCCTTTCAGTGGATGGCACTGGCTGTCCACATGAAAAAATATCCCCTGTGGTTTAATCAAGAAAGGCCACCTTTGTCAGCAGTTGGAATTGAGGGCGTAGATGGCCCTCTGCCCTCCCAGGTGGAAGCAATGTGACAGGTGGTCCAATGGCAGAGGCTGTCAGATACAAGAGTGGAAAGGAGGGAAAATAATCTTTTTGATAATCAAAGAAAATACTTTTTGTCTGAGCTATGGATGCCTTTTCTAACACTGGCAATTATTGCTTTTTGCCTTACATTAGTTAATGATTGCTGTTTTATTTAATAAATTGGATACAGAATAAACAAGTTAGAGTTTGCTATTGACCTATCAATTATGATGTCTGATTACTCCTCTGGGGAACATATGTAGTCATTTGTCCTGACATTTTGTTAAAATAAGGTGGTATTATGGGACCAATCCACCTAATTCCTTACTCCCTGGGGCCATTTAGTGTACTTAGCTGTTAGAAAGGTGATTTCTGAAGCATGACAGCTGTTGGTATTGGGGCCATTGTGTGGTAAACAAAACCGGTTATATTCTACTCATATGCTGCCTTTGTATCATTGATACAGAAGCCATTTCGTAAATTAGATACAACTCTTCCCTAGTAAATTGTATTACTGCTTTGTATGTCATTGTTGGAGTACATTTTTAAAAAAACAAAACACCACAGCACTGCAGTAGGAGGAGATGTTTGAACTTGGCATTGCTGTAAGGTCTATTGGGTTTATCCTATTAGCTGCTGACATTCCTGTCTAGTTATTTTGGTTGATTAGGTACGTTACAAGTAGTTTCTCTTCGTGGTCTTTTTACCATTTTATTAATTTTGTTAAAAGCCACATTTCAGCAAGAACATCACTAATAATTTTTCTTCCAGAAGGTACTGCTTTTCTAGAAAGTTGCAATTCTCTGTGCACAGCAAAATAAAGCCTGTCAGAGTTCTTGTCTGCAGAGTTCACAAACCTAAGGAATTTGAATACCAAGATCAGGGCCTTAAGCACAGTACCCTCAACATATATTTGTGGTACCATGAGATGTCCGCAAGTGTCAGCAATTGCAGAGCAATGTCAAATGTTGTAATCGGGGCATACCCGTTTAGTATGTTATAAAAAACATAGTGCAAGTTTTATTTTAAGCAGTGTGACATGCCTTTAATAATTGGCATTCATTCTCATTTATTAAAATCTCTTCCAGTGATGTACATTTTCAATGAAATAGAAGAGTTTTTTTCCATTTCTGAAATGTGGAAGCGTTACATTTTCATTTATGATCAAAACCCTTTTTACTGGCAAATCCTGCTGTAAGAAGTGTTTAACCATGTTTAAAAGCACTGGCTTTGGATTAGATTGTTAGGTTGGTTCGTAGAGACTTGTAGATGACTTAAGTAACAACAATTTGGGCAGCATTACAGGCGTTCTGTGGCTTGGCCCTGGCCAGTCAAGTTGTTCCTTGGTTCAGGGCTGCCTCCGAGCCTGCGGGCATGTGCTAGGTTTCATACATTTGACTGTTAAGCAGCCACCATGGGCTAGTATGCTTTTTATGGCATCTTCTGGAATTTTCTTAGTGAAGTCCAGTCCCTGAGATGAATCTGGCTCACCACTGGATGTCATCGTTGCACTACGATGAACTGCAACCGGAAGAACACTTATCTGGCAGTAAAAAATCATGTTGCTTGACCAAAGAAGACATTTAATTTTACCATATTTTAAATTACTTGCTATACAGCGATGACAATTTGCAAGTAATTGGTCTATAATCCTTCCTTAAGGTATAGGATAGCACTCGAGTGTGTTATACAGACAATTCTCCAACCTTCTGTAGGGAGGCTATGCTCAAATCTCAGCTGTGGATCTTCACCATTGCAAAGACAGTATAAAAGATCTCTCGGGGATCTCAATGTGCCAGGTACTTCTTGAGAAGGCCAATGTCATTACCATAGCTTTAAAATAAAATACTTATTCTTTATATATTGAGTTACTCTGTTAACTAGTATATAGAGAATATAATTCTACTGTAATTTCATAGGAGGAATTTAGAGGACTTAATTTTATTAGCCTTCTGTCTCCTATTCATAATGGATGAAAACCTGTTAGAAGTCTTAGATTGCTTCCTGCCTAAGTGACACAGCAGAAATATATTGGAGAAGTGTCTGACAAATAATAAAAGTAGCTCCATGTTCTATCTGTCTCTTCAGTGCATTTATGAATCTGCAGTTATGCATTCTGTGAAATGTGAATGTATACAACCCAAAGCAATAAGAAAAACGTGAAGTATGTTGTACTGCAAGATTCAAAGTATTTCCCTGTCTTCCATCAGAAATTTGAAAACTAAATATAGTTCGGGGCAGAAAAAAAAATGTCAGATGCAATATTATATCTTGACCCTTTCTTGCATACTTGTTTTGAGAATCTCTGTTAGCTAGTGAGACCCAGAGACACAAATTTAAAAAAAAAAAAAAAAAAAAAAAAAAAAAAAAGAAAGACTATCTTAACCAGTATATGCATTAAGAAGAATGAAAACCGAGACGCTAGTAATTAAAAACTTTATAGCAAGATTTTTTACCAGAGTATTGGTCTCAGTGACATTGAGATACTAGTTTACTCATTTGGCAGTCTGGCTTTCAGTGTAGCTGCTCTGTATTTAAGAAAAAAGAAGGTTAATTCTATGATTTTTGGAAAAGAATTTTCAATTAAGCACACAAAGACACTCAAGATGTAAGTTCCTAATTAATTTACAAGTGAAACCATTTCCATAAATAGCAAGAGTAAAAACTGCTCTAGAAGGTATAAAAATGGCTTTAAAGTTATGTAAATATATTTTCCCCAGGTGTTAGCTAAATGGCAGTAAATTATAGAAGAGGCAGTGTTTTCTCCTCTCTTACAAGGACTCCATAGCATCTTTTCCAGGAGAAGCCAGACCATTAAGCTGTGCTAATTTTCTGTGACCTATTAAACACGTACATATTTCAACGTTTTAGTACCATTTATCTACTGTGTTATCTTGTGCTGTGCACAGAAAAATCATAGTATTAGTCATGTCAGTGAGCTGTAATAAGTTTTGTATGAATGCAAGGTAATGCATTACTGATGGTTTAATGATTCTTAGCAGACTCTTGCTGGGTTTTTTTAATGCATTTCTATGTCATTTTACATATTTTTTTACAGTTGAGTTATTCTTTGAACCACATAAATCGAAAGCTGGTCCTGGAATCTAAAGTGTCTATCAACACTAGAATTGTGGTCGTTGGTGCATCTGATGTTGGAATATCTTTTCTGGAAACACTAATTTTTTGGTAAGTTTTTAATTTGATTTCCTTTACTGAGAAGAATACGTTACCTCTGGTTTGAAGGGGCTTGCTTCCTCCATTTAGAAGCGTGCTTTGAGTCTGTATCCAAGTACTAGATGTTAAAGGTCTGAGTGTCTGTGGATGTAAAGAGATAGGTGCTTGTATCCTGGCTGACTCTGGAACTCAAAAGTGCTGACAAAGTTGCTCATAGATACTCAAGGTAAAGGCACACTGAAAATGAGAATTCCACATGCTTAAAATCTCTTTGACTGTTGTTCTTGTACAAAAATCCTATAAGCGGAGGTTAAGTCCATAGCCCTTCATGCGTGCTCCAAAGTAGTACTGATCTTTAAAGCTAGTTGGGCCCAGTGGGATCACAAATCGCTGTCTGAATCCCTCCCCATCTCTTACCTTGTTGTAATGCTGTGTTTTCAGAGCTGTGCAGAAATGTATGCTATAAGCTTGTTGAATTGTAATCTCACTGTGATTCTTGTGATTCTGATAATACCTGTGATTCTGATGAGGCTTTGGATGTTTGGGATTGTTCAGGAACCAAAAAAATGTCATTTCTTGCCCTTCTGCCATTTTTGCTGCAGACCCTAGAGTGAGTGTTGGAAAGGTCTGTCAGAGGAAACTGCTCTCGAACAGTCTCAGCCTGCTCGGTGGCCCACCAAGAACACAAGCGATCAACATACATTAAAGAACTTTTTGGAAGTAAAACTGCAAATCGAATTGCTGTGGTTATCTTGAGTATGCAAACAGGAGTAAATAAACTGTATAAACTGGTTGAGAAGGGGAATAAATGTATGCAACTGTTTTAATACCTTCCACTGTCTAAGCCAGAGTAAACTTGTGGACAAGTTCTGCTGTTTTACAGACTTTCCAAAGTTAGGACAGGGGCGCTGTCTCTCTGATATCTCACTGCCTGCACCTTCTATGCACATCAGTACCCCCTCCGTACCAGTTTTAGGAGGTTATCAGGAAGTCAGGCTGTGTATATGACAATGCAATTCCTTTTATGCAATTGTTGTTTTCCTCAGCGATTAAACATATGTCCCAGAAATGTCTTGAAGGACTTGCAGAAATGAATATAAAATTCAAATTCTGTATGCTATTGTTACAACAAGATGTTTGTTGCAAGAACTAAGGGAGGTTGGCATTTTTATGGTTGGCAGACAACTGAAAATTTTCCCTATTTTTTTCAGTTAAGCCAAGACTTCATGTTTCTGCAACAACCATTAATAACATCACAAATTAAAATAACATTATGGCAAGAGAAGGAAATGTTGAAGTGCTTTATGGATGTTGTTATATTGCTGGAGCAGTGAAGAAAAAATACCTGCTTCTTGCTCTTTTTTCTTAGATCTGACTTCCTGTAGAGCATCCCCTCTTGGTGTAAAATCATTTTCCTCTCATCCTGCTGTTCTCAGCACCTTTTAGGCTTTCCATTCCACTCAAAATTCAGTTAAAAACTTACTTTAGAGCTATGAGCCCCTTTCTTGTTATTCATCCTGTGCTGTTTATTACTATGCTTTCAGTATAAAATACTGTGAGGGGAAAAACAAAGCATATTTATGCTCCAACCAAGTCTGTCAGCCAGAAGCTAAGTCCTTCTGTAGTGAACAGGACATTCAGATAGTATTGTGTCTGCGGGACAATCCTTTATAGGGATCCTCCTCTGAGATACCTCAACCAAGACTTTTCAGCCAGAAGTTTTGTTTGAACCATATTCTAGCAAAGAGTTCTTGCAGAACATGTCCTTCCTGTACAGAGGAGAGAGTGCTTGTCTTCAGCGCTGCACAAATGGAGTGTTCCGGCTTAAGAGAAGTTGAGTATTGCTCTCAGAACACAAAAAGCAAGCAGTCAGAACTTAGTGCAAAATGTCACAGAATTTTTATTAATATATGTATAAATTTAAGGAAGACTTTTTTTTTTACTTTTCACATCAGCAGCAGATAGTCTGATCAATGTGAAGGCCTTTTAATACAATTTAGTTTAATTTACTCATAATTTTCTAACATTCTTTGCAAAGGTTATGTGCACTAAAAATAGCTAGATTGAATCAATTTGTAAGCCCCTAATCCTTAAAAAGAGGAAGTAGTTTTTTCCTCATTGTTCTTCATACTTAATTATTTTACATTATCGGTCACTATGGAAACACATGAATGTAATTCACTTACCTACATAACAATTATTAGAACTAGATTTTACAAGTGTTTTCAACTTGTTTGAGACTGAAGAAATATATTTTTCATTGAACCGAGAAATAAGCATGAGAATTGCCTCTCCTCACTCGAGGGCTGTGCCAGGCTGCCTCTCTCTCCCACTGTGCCGGGGCAGTGGCACCGCAGCTCCCAGCACGGCACGTCCGCCGCGGCACAGCACTCCCGGGGAAGTTCGGGGTTGTCACTCGCCCAGCAGTGCCACGGAGCAGCCGTGGCCACCGCCGGTTACCCATCCGAACCCAAAATGAGCTTTTATAGTCCGTGCTGCAAAGGGGGAGTGTGTGCTGTGAGCTGTTAGGTTACGACGTGCTGCTGCAGTCTTTTGCTGTGGCTCGTTACCTTGTGGTTGGAGTTTCTGGAAAACGGAGATCCTCACAGAGGTCGGAGCACTGGTGCACCCAAATCGGTGCCCGTTATTTCAAAGGGCAGTGCAGAAATGCTGCAAATGAGTATATGGGATGACCTGCCAGTAGGGGAAGCTTCTTCTAACGCTGGGGGTACTGAGCCCTGGAGAACTGCATCCGTTGTGCTTAATCTAACACTGGGGCAGTGAAGGTGATCTCATTATTCATGTTTCACCATTCAAATAAATATCTCCTGCTGATTTTTTTTTTTTTTCCCCCCCCGGCGTGTAATCACATGCAGACGTGTTTTCAGCTTATAGTGCTACTTTTCTTTCAGGCGCATATGAATTTTTTATTCAAGAAACAGGCGCGTGATGGAGGCGGCAGTGCTGGCAGTAGTGCAGACAGGGCCTGGCTCCCCTTCTCCTGCATGGCCGGCCCTCGGTGGGTACAGGTGCGAAAGCGGCTCCGGAGGCTGCGCCTCGGCTGCTGCGGTCCCACACGTAAGGAGCTGCAGCGAGCTGGGCAGCAGAGCTGAGATGCTGTGGAAGGGTAGGGGGGGGAAGTGAGTTGCATCATAAACTGCTGCAGTAATTAACTTCCCTGCAGGAGCACGGCAAGCAGGGAAGGAATCGTGATTCCCACAATTCTGCATGAGGCTCCTCCTGGGCAGTGCAATTATATGCTTCCCTTTGCACAAAGCCAGGACTTAGGTCACTCTCTAGCACTAAGACAAGGTGTCTATAAATTGCAGCAGCATCAGACCATTTGTTAAAGCGGTGTAAACTCTGAGCGAGGTCCAGTCCTAAAGGAGAAGTTGCGAGGGAACAAATACCCCCCCTTGTGAAAACGCAGCTCGGCCCAGCAACACGGAGTCTCAGCCTCTATTGTTCACTGCCCTCCAAACTGTTCGTGCTGACTGGCGCTCCTGCCTCCCCTTTGTTGTGGGATGTGGGGAGAAAGCCCTTTCACCATCGGAGTGAATCAAGTCAAAGACACTCCAGAGAGAGGTTAAGCTAAAATGCAGGTTTTATTTAGTTTTAGTTTCCCTTGAGTGAGTTGGTCCGGGGAGGGGGGGAATTACAAGAAAAAAAGCGTTTTATCAGACATTCTGGTAAATATGGGCATGCCCTTACTTACACTTGCAGTACTATGAGCCACTAATATTGACAAATTATCATGAATGAAGACCCTAAAAAGGAAACTGAATTAAGACTAAAGGAAGTTTTTAAAAAGCTACGCTTTTTTTTGTCATCCCCACTGAGATCACGTATGCATATACTAAATTTGTAAATGAAAAAGCTGTTTTAAATATTCAACTTGCAAGTATTCAATGAAAATTATGTCTGAAAACTATTTGCAAGTGTAACATCTGTTTTCATTAATGCAGAATATCAGTACCTATGAGTATGAGAAAAGGAATAATGAGTTCAGTTCAGAGTTCTGCAAATACCAATTCTTGGAGGCGAGGTTCAGCAGGAGAAATATCAACTGCAGTTAAATAATTTATTTAAAAACTTGTGAACAGCTAGAATTGGGGATACTAAGTTGCGTAGTCCTCAGTTAAACCAGTGTTCCCCTAAATGTATATCCTGATGAATGTAAGCTATAGCCCAGCATTTTAATCTTTTCATATTCCCAAGTACCAAGATGCTTTAAAAAAATAACTTCATTGTTAAATATGAATTTGCCAGGAGGGGAGGGGTTTTTTTTGTTTGTTTCTTCTTGTTTTCTTTGATAATTTAAGAACAATGGTCGTGGCAGCAGCGTTAGGCCAGAAGAACATACAATTAAAAACAAAAAAATAGCATTTTCACTTTATTCTGGTGGATGATTCACAGAACAGCATGCTAACTAGTATGCCCTGGCAGCAGGTGATTGAAGTTTGGCTGCAAGAATGCAAAAAGCTTGCTCACAGCAGTATCTTGTCATTGGTTCCAGTGTAGTGAACCAATTAGCTTTTTATCCACCTCTTTGCATATAGCTGTGGACAGTGTTATTGTCTTCTGATTACTGGGAAACCCCTTTTTAATCCATGATTTTGAAAACCTCCTTAATCCAACCTCTGGTGTAAACAATGACTTATTCCCTGAGGACGCTGGAAAATATACATAATGTGCTACACAAAATAGCAATAAATGAATGGTGGCTAAGATCACAATATTTTGTATGAAAATGTTGTGAAATACATTCCCCTTTCCATGTGGGTGCATTAAAATAATTATCACCTTTAAAAAGCAAATGGATTAAAGTATATTTTTGTCAAAGCTCTGCACTCTTTTCTTAAAGTAGAATTAGAATCTAACACAGTACATCTGTGAGTTTGTCTGTGGGACAGTTTTTCCCTTTGTGAGTTAAAGGTATCTAAGATTAGCTTAGAAATGTCAGGGTTTTTTAAAACATGGTTTCTGACAGAACAGCTACAACTGCCGTTATCTGGCAGCACAGTATTATACAATATCCTGCACATCTGTCCTGTTTGGCAATAGTTAGCATAATGCTTGCTGTTTAATTAGGCTTTTTATCTTTGCATTTGTCTGAGAACATCTGAAGCCTTCCATGTTGCCTGTCACTAATTAGTTGACTAATTAAATAGTTAGTGCTTACTTGCTGATCACAGAGCTAACACGTAATGAATGGTTTAGTGATCTTCATTGTTTTATACTATCTATCTTTGCCACATGAATTGATATACATGTGCTTCCTTTTGACTGCCTTTTTTTCATACCAAGGCAAATCCAGAACAATGTTGTAGTCGACCATGTGTTCAGTGTCACCGGGCCTGCGTCCTTCAGACATTGTTGCCTTCCATCATTTCTGGTGAATAGAGATCAAGTTGTGACAGAGATAAATAAGATAGGTCATATCTCGCCTTGTTGCACAGTCAGGATCACAATGAACCCTGTCAGTGACTGATACCAGACATAAACTAGGGGAGAGGATATGGGTCAAGATCAGCCTTCCTAACAGGCATTTGACATGGCTCTGCCAAAAAATGATACTCAATTAGCATTGATATGTGGTTATTTTATAGTTATATTCTTGCTTTAGAGACAGTTTTTAGTTTTAAATAAGATTATTTCAACTTTAAGTACTTGGCCTTTAAACATATGCAAACAGTTGTCTGAGCCCAAACTAGTCTTTCACACTTTAAACTTGTAAGTATTTTTAGATTTTCTTTTGTTATTATTTATATATGAATACTCGTAAATTCTTGTTGCATGTTAAAACTGATCTTGGAAATAGTAGCTTTCTTGTAGGAAAGTGAAATGAGTCACAAGAATTTTTATAGAATTATATTTTGTATTTATTGTACTTCTGGTGACTAAGTATGACATTAGCATGGCTGTTTCAACTGCTCTGGACAGAGCTTGGTAACCCGACTACCCGAAGCATCTGGTGGCTCTCTGATCAATGCAGTTCAAAGCAAATAAAGAAGCGTTCCAAATGCAAACACTGCATTTAGTTTTTCCAGTTCTCTGCTAAAGTGATGGAGGGAGATGTACTTTCTGTTCTGTTCATATTTATTTTCCTTTGTTTGAAGTTTGTTCTTCAGAGCTGTTGTGGAGGTACAACTACTGAGTTCTTCAAAGCAGTCTATAAACTGCCTATGGGTTGGTTTTGAAGAACAGAAGGCTGTTCAGACTACTATGGTGGAGAAATAAAATTAGTTGGCTGGTTAAGTTGTGATCCTTCCCTCTAGTGATTAGTGTTGATTTGGTTCCTGTTCAAATGTATATATGTATGTACTGTAATGGGCAGAGTGAGGGTTGTGACAAATGAAGGTCCCTATTTGAAGGTACTTGCTTGGTTTTTTCTTAATGCTCGGTGAGCTGAAAGTTTAAGGTTCCTTTTCTGGATTGCTGTGATTACCCTTCAGATCCCAGGAAGGAGATGAGTCCGAATGCAGTTTACATTGAAATGAGAGTTGGGAGTACATAAGATATAGTAATGAGATGATGAACCTTTACTGCATGCTGTGTTATCTAGATTCCCCAAACTTCTAATGCGGATTGGTTAGATTAGATGGAGCTCCACAGTGCTGTAGCTCGCTTACTTCCAGTACCCGTGTTACCGCACTGCATTGTGGTGTGAATTATAACGCATCATGTTGTGTGGTTTGTTTCCCTAGGAGTGCAGTGGTCAGTAGCATCTCTGCGTTAATCAGGCATAATTTCAGTTTCATGTGAGCTACAGGGCATGGGCTGTTTGGGAAGGAGCTGTTGGAGAAGTATCATGTTGCCCTGGTGAAGAGATGGCTTTGTGGTGCTGCACCTCTCAGAGCTGTTTTACATTAAGGGATGCAATATCAGCGAGGCAGCTGTGCTCATCAGGCTGCCAGGGCTGGAGGTGCTGCGAGGCCCAGATCCGCAGCTGCTACATGCAGATGTTTGAGATCAGGAATTTTGGCCCAGCTGACTCCTCCACCAGCCATGTCCCTGTCCTTCCTGGGCTGCCAGCTTTCTGTCAAGAGGACGTGGCACTGGGGTGGTGCCTCAGGACATGCAACTTTTATGAGTATCTTCTCTTTCTGCATGCTCTAGCTGTCAGGAAGAGAATGTATGGTTATTGGCCATAAGCTGGGACAAAAATGTTGGTACAAATCTCAAGCCCTTCACATTCAAGGGAAGTCTATCTTTTGACATCCATGGGCTTTTCTAGGGTGCATACTTTTTCATCTCTGTGAAGGCAGCATTGCCAAAACTGCACCAAGCAACACCACAGAGTCAAAATATTCATCTCCTCTGCAATAATATGGAAAATTGGGGTCTGGCAAGTAGACAGCCATAAAAGACACCTTAGTTTTAACATGATTGGCCAATAATATTAAAAATGTCCTATTAACAAGCTGGAATTTGCACTGTCTGTTATTCACTGGAATATTCACAGAGGAGCAGACAAAAGAGCAAGATTTCAACCACACTCTAGTTTTACTGCCCAATTTATGGTATCTTTGTTTGTGGAAAATGGTGTTGATGTCTCTCGACTGTGATTTTAAAACTGCCAGGTGATTAGATTTAAACAGCTAGAGACTGTAACTACCAACCACGTCATCACATATCCTGCATTTTCTGTCTAGAAAAATAATTGCCCTGTTTTATACTTTGAACAGGATGAAATGCTGAAACATTTATGGAATGGAAACTGAAATTTTAGTAAGGAAATGCTCTCACTAAAGCGGTGGTTGGATAGTACTTTGTTTTGGTCAAATTCAAAGCCAACTTACATTTGGGTTGGTAGTCCTGATCTTGTAAACTTTGTAGCTATGGATGTTCCCACATAAGTATATGGATGTGTCTAATTCGGCTATATATTTTGTATCGGCCAAGAAAAGAGCTCTTCAGATTTTTCCTCTTCTGTCACATAATAATTTATACTGTAAGGACTTTGCCACTTTGATTTTAATAAGCTAGATCCTGGAAAGACCACAGATATTGAGTGAATCCTATAGTTTTTGAAAGAGCCTCCTAAGAAATCTGCATCTGGGTTGTTAGATGAGTCAAAATTAGGTTTGTACTTTACTACAACAATTCAGTTTACACTCACAGTGTTTCTCAGTGCAGAATGTTAAGGCAGTTCACGTCTGAGCCTGAAATGATACTACACTAAAAGAGTAAATAGGCAAATATGTAAATAAGCAAGTACTTAAGACTTAGTGTTAAGTTGTATTAGAAGTTTTCTCTTAAATGCTATACTCCAGTGTTTGTATGTTACGTGTGTTAATTGATACGCACATTCAAAGCCTGGTATACACCTTGGAAGTACTGGCAAGATGCAGAGTCAAAGAGACTTCTGAGAAGAAAGCTTAACGAGAGGTGGTTAAGGGAGGGAGAAGAGCTTAGTGGTAAAATTGCAAAGGTCAATATGGGTTGAGAAGCAAAGTGTGGAAAAGAATTAGTCTAACAAAGGAAAAAAGACTCAACTGAATTACAGTAAAAAGCCACAATCACTAGAGAAGAATGGTGCAAAAAAGAATAGGGAAAGCTGAGTTGACATAGGTGAGGAAAGCAAAAACAGTTGCTGGGAAATGAGAGGTGGTTAGAAGGGACAAAAGCAGTGACAGAAGGGTGGCTGAGTTGTTTCAGAAAAATAAATTGTTATATGGATAGGAGTTTGAAAGAAGAAACTGGGAAAAGACATATTTGGTAACATTCAAGGAGAAATCAAGATCGTGGGGTGATGTAAAGCTACATAAAAAGGAGAAATTAATAAAATAATTGAAATGCAGCAGAGTCAAAGTTGCTAATGTTTTTAATTATATATTGTCTAGGAAAAGGGTCAGCACAGAGGACAAAAGAGAGACAAGCATTAAAATTGCAAGAGGGAAGGGAATCTAGGACTAATCACTTAAAGGGGGAAAAATGAGAGGACTAATTGATCTACCCTAGCAGGAGAATCAAAATTTAACTGGAGAGGAACAGCTTTTGAGACTGGGTGTTGAGGATGGTTGACCACTACAGGGGATGGGTACCACATGAGCTAAGGTCAGAGAGGGGGCACAAGTTTTAGTGAGAGCAAAGAAGGAAGCAGAAAATATTTGTTGAACAAAAGGAGGTAAAATGGCAATTCCAGGGGCAACAGAAGGTTTGCAAGAATAAGCCCTTTCATCTTAAACATGAAAAAATGCAAACTAAGTTCATTATTTATGTCCTTATCCAGTTCAAGTAGATAGAAATGTGCACATGACAAATATGGGCCAGAAGTTAGAGAGAATTATCACTGTGGAAAAGAGAACATCTTCCAGTAGGCATAGTGGGGGCAGAAAATGCAGTTATCTTCAAAATGGTGCGTGTAAAGTTTATGGAAAGTTGGCGGGGGGGGT
Organism: Burhinus oedicnemus; assembly: GCA_008921705.1. Classification (NCBI taxonomy): domain Eukaryota; kingdom Metazoa; phylum Chordata; class Aves; order Charadriiformes; family Burhinidae; genus Burhinus; species Burhinus oedicnemus. The sequence goes on along the minus strand of VFFE01007661.1, from coordinate 858,596 downwards.
GTGTGTGTTTGGTTTGGAGTCTTTTTTGGTCTTGTGATAGTGGGCACTAGACTTCAACACCAAGAGGGTGCCTCTAAATCCTGTGTAGAATCAAGCCATCAAGTTCAAAGTTTGGAGAGAGACTAGTGAGGAAGAGCTGCCAGCTGGGGAGAGAGAAAGGCTCGCAGCATCCTTAAAGGGTGTTAGTCAAAAGTCAAAGTAAATATCACTTTGCTTTTTAATGGATTCTTGCTAAGATGTCAAAAGTGGTGACAGTGGTGGCTTTCATGGCCTGGGCTTATAGGCTGCTCTTCTTTGGAATACAGCATCTGATAAAATTAATTCCCCAGTAAACCTGGTGGCAAGTTTCTGAAAAAAAAGTACTTTAATAAAAAGCACTGTTCCATCAAAATGTAAGTTTTTGAAGGGAGAATGTTGTTTTGATATGGGGAGGAAGTAATTGGGACATGACGAAATATTTTGCTGAGGTGTCATTTAAAAAAATCTGCTCTTTTGTTTTTAAAGAAATTACATTTTGAATTTTTTCAAAGTCCAAATCAGAATCAATGTGTTCCTTTTAAACTCTGTTCTGAACAATTTAGAAGAGTGTTTTCTGAAATGAAAAAGGATGGTGAATTTCACCAATGTTGTGGCCTATCTTGGAATGGAAATAGTCATGTTGTGGGAAGAAAAGGCTGAGAATTCTCCCACTGACATAAACAACTGCCTAATCTATTCCCTGGTGTCGAAAGTGGCAGTCAAATTAAATGTGAGCTACTGACAGTTAGGTTCACTGATCTCTTTATTTCAGTTGGTGGTATTCCTGATACGTCTGTCGCTGGTCTTGAGAGGAAGAGTCATCATGGGTGCAGTTTATAGAACAAACGAATATGTGGAAAACCCCTTTCTTGACCCTTGCATTGAAAAGTGTCCCAGCAAAGACTGTATTGTCATCCCTTCATTCACTGAGCAAATTCATTCACAATCTTAACACTTTTTCCTGAGGTTGATCCAATGGAGAACTGGCTTATCTTTGTTTACTCGTAATTAAAGAGGGATAACTTCTAGATGGACATCTGTTGGTCAGCAGTTAAGCTGAAATCCTGTTCTGAAGTCTGTAATTGATGCACTTACATAAGGCTCTTGAAAACAGACGCTTTTGGTAATTGTTGATACAAACAATAAATCCTTTCTGCTGCTTCTGTTACTGACTCTCTTACTAAAAGCTTAATAACCAAGTGTTGTAGGATCAGTTGCAGAGCCTTCATGCTGCTAGAATGGCATCATGTAGCATCATACAGGAAAACAGTTCTGCTGTGTTTTCGCCTATCTTCGTACTTGATTTTGTGTTGATTCTTGCTTGTCTGAGTCAAATACAGCTGCCCAGAGAGTGGGAGGAAGTGGAGAGAAGGGTAAAGGCTTTTACAGATCTGCCAGTGAAAGCAATGGGCTTTGTCCAAGTAAACAAAAGCAATTTAGGATAGTGGCAATATGAAAACACGTTACTTGTAAAGATTGCTCAGTCTATGGTGCTAAGTAACGTATTTATTCTTTACTGAAAATATGAATGAGTGGGGTTCTCTGTGTTGTTATTAATAGTAGCAACCTTTGTTAAGCTGAGCATTTCTATTTGTAGTTTTGTGTAGAGCTGGTAAATTTGTTAGAAAATCTTTTGCTTTTGGAGAAGTCTGTTCTCCAAGTCGTGTCCCTGTTATTTTGTTCTTGAAATGCTTGGGGTGCTGATCTTTTCTTTAAAAAAAAGTAATCCTACTTTGGATAAATTGTTGTATTATTTGGGAAAAGGAGAACCACTGTCTATATCTGCCTTTTACAGTGAGACTTATACCTGGACACTTTGCGTTTCTGTGCCTCGAACACCAGGTTATTGCCTGCTGTGACTCTTTTATCATCATTTCTCATTCTGGGCCCCTTCCTCCCCACAAAAATCTTAAGTTTCCTTTTTTTTTTTTTTTGTTGCAGGACAGAGATTTCTCTGATTTCAGAGTTTTCATTAATGCAAGAATTTATCACACCTGTTTTTCAGCATCTAGGCTGAAAACAGACTGTTTGTTACCAGACTTTTTTTACTATTTTTAGAATGATCTAGAACTGCCATTTTTACAAGCGCTCTACTGCAGCAAAGCTGAGGATACAGTATAATTAGGACTTTACTTTTGGATAGTTTATAATTCCAGATATTAAAGTTATTGTTTAAAGATTATGCTTACAAGAGAACAGCGCACCTAGCTACTGATTTTGGTAGCCAGATAAAGCATTATCTTCTGTCACTCTTTTTTATTTTAGTTTTTATAAATGACTGGGGGGGGTGGAAGCGTGATGCTTCATTTCAAATAAACTGAAATGCTTAGGTTCATGTAGACTACTTCACTGCACCTTATTTTTTGTAACAAAAGTGATTTGACTTTTTTTTTCATAATGAGGGGTTTAATGAAAGCAATTAATTAAATCATTTGTTCAGGCAGTTTCCACTATCTAAGCCTCCATCATTACACAGCACACACAGGAAAAGAAAAGGTAGCAAGACAGGCAACAAAATCAAGAAAAACTAGCAAGGAATATTCTAACAGATTTACAAATGCCAGGATATATATAAATAATGTACTAAAACTTTTTTGTTTGTTCCTTTGATCATACTTATGGTAAACTAGCAATCCTATTTTATTTTGAGGACAAGGGTGTTTAGACTTTTTTTTTTGTAGCTGTCCTCCAGAACTCTGCAATGAAACCCAATACCTTTTACTTATTTCCCTAGATACTCTAATCCCTCCCTGCTTTACCAGTATCTTTGAGCTGTTCTTCCCTTCGTATCCACAGCAACATAAATCCCTGCTGAAATTATTTGCTTCTAAAATGCAGGTGCACTTGTTTAATGTTGCATTGGTTCAGGCTCTTAAGTTGAAGACTTTTTCACCAAACGGGAACCTCTGCTTTTACCCTACTTCATATTAGGCATTGTTACGTATATTAGAAGCATGTAAGACATTCACTCTCCTAACATGCACTACCTGTTTCTCAGAGCCTTTGTTGTTTTTCAGTTATTAAGAGCTTTTAGGCAGCAGTAAGGAATCAAAAGCCATAATAAATAAACCATCCTTTTGTTAGCCTAGAAATAATAGCGCTACATAGAGGAAAGGGGAGAATGATATAGAGTGTGGTAATGTGCGTAACAATCACTGGTCAAAATACTCAAACCTGTTATCTGCTTGTAACTCTGTGTGCCAGTGCCTGACAGTAACCGTGGCTAAGCACCAACAGTTTGCCTGTAGTTTTTAGGCTTGTATTTAAGTGCCTGTGTATGTATTTACAATCCTAAGGTTAGGCATACCATCTGCAGTTCTGAAATCAAGCTTATGTAATGCAAGATACTAGGGTTTTTTACTTATTTTATTTAAAGTTTCTGATAATTTTCACAAATGCCAGCCTGTGCCTAAACATTTAATAAACTTTGATTCTCAGCCAAAGAAGAATTTTACCTCTCTGTTTAAAAACGTGGCGGTTATTTGCGTGAAGTTGCGCACAGCGCGCTGCAGCTCCCTGGACCCGGGCGGGCAGTGTGCCTGCACTCTGAGCACGGGGCACTGCCGGGTACCAGCCTCTGGGTCTCTTCAGTTCTGCCTCCAACATCAGCGCGCCTTTTCAGTAGCTTTAATCCAATTTTTCTTTGTGCCTTGATTTTTCTCAATGTAAAATGGGAATCAAAGATATGACCCATTTCATCACAGTATTCTAAGGAGATGCTAATCAACATTTTGATGCCTACAAGATTAATGAATGGGAATCATGAATTAATGTTTGGGGCATATGGGAATGCCATGGGAGCGCTGAGGTAGAAGTAAATCATTAGTTAGTAAATCGTACTGAGTGAAAGGTCTGAATTGAAGCCTCACGCTCAATGGGGAAGAACTGAACAAATACCATATGACTGTGGAAATACTGGGTGACTGCATATGGACTAAATAGAGGTAGAGCATCTGCAGAAGAAAATAGTATGTGACCAGATCAATAAAGTGCATCATAGTGCAATCATGCAAAAGAGGCATATTAATGTTGCCTAGGACCTTCATTCTGCCATTTTTCTGATGCTTGCTTGCAACATTTTCATCCTAAATATTGTTAATATAATTTAAACTTGATGTTATTGTAGCACCTAGATTTGCAGACCTATTGGCAAGAGGCCATGCAGCATGTACAGAGATGATTTCAGCTCTAAGCTGAAAAGAAACTTCATAGCTACAAGGGCAGGCAGGATAGGAGAATGTCTAGGATGTTTATATACCGTTGTAGTAATTTTCCTTATAATTACATGTAAACTAAATGCCAAGGAGACGTACTATTTAGGTGTGTAAAGTTATAGTAATTGTTCCCATTTGCACCCCACTAGGAGTGCTCCATGAGTGCAGATGGCATTCTGTACACTTTAAATTCAGCTTAATGTATCGGGCTAACTCTCATTTACATGAAGACCATTTTGTATCACTCAGCCAGCATAATGTGGCCATAAATGAAGAGCAAATTCTATTTACACCCACCTCTGCAGTGACCTTAATTTAAATGAGAATCAGGCCCATAATCTGTATCAATATATGCACTCTGTTACATTAAGGTTATTTATTACATTGCACTCGGCCTGAGTATGCATGGAGATTTACCATAGATAATCCATAATCCAGAATTAAACTATTAATATGCATTTTCAGAGGGGCAGCCATAACCTTGAAATTCCTTGGTTTAAGTATGACCTTTAACTTTGTTTGAATATATTTTTAAATGTATGAATAACAAATTAACATTGGTTGATAAAAAACATTCTGATTCCTTTGTACCATTTGCATCAATCCATACTTAACTTACAGAAAGCCTTGAAGATTAGAAAGCTTAATCACTCATAATATTTATTTGTTTTTAAATGTCAGATCACATTTAGTTCAGCATACTGTCAGTCTTGTTCCCCCCCACGCTCTGGCATTAATGAAACTATGGTGGAAAGTATTCGTCTTTTTGTGTCCAAAGACACATGAATCTTAGCAAAATAACAAAACACTTTGTACCTAGCCCATGTAAAGGAATTGCTTTCTGTATCGTCCTGAATATGGAATTAAAATCTGTGCTGTTCCTTTGATATGCCCTCCTAATTTCAGTAGACCCGTTGCAGGAAGCAGACAAATTACCAGTTGTCAGGAATTCTTTTTTCCTTTCCTCCACCTTGCAGAAGGTGAGCTGTGAACAGCAAAGACTCGATGGTCTTACAATACCTTTTGTAGTCATGGAAGGTAAGTCCTGCCGTAAGGTCTTCGGAACAGAACTTGTTAGTTACATGATAGAGTCTAAATATCTGTCAGGATTGAGACAATGCTGTACTGGGTGCTGTACAGCTCTAAAGTCGCAGTGATGGACTGGGAAGCTAAGCTGTAGTCACTGCATATAACCATACATTGAAATGCACTCACATTACGCTTGTAGCAAACGGAGCCTCAGCAAACTTACACCGGTTGAACTGTGGCATTTTGTTTTTCTTTCCGCAGTCCACATCTGAAGTTCAACAATCTGACCTTGATTTCAATTCATGGCCTTCCAGGAAAAGACCTACCAGGCTCCAAACATAGAAGATTTTTAATTAACAGGTTTGATTTAATATCTAAACACTTCCGTAGCTTCAAAGGAAAACGTAACACTTTGTAATTCTTTGTGAACTTGTCCTGAATTTTAGACAGATACATAGACAGATAGCCTCAAATTAATCCAATCTGTCTATAAAACATGCGTTCACCTGTGAAATTAGTTGAATATAATTATTACTAGGGAAATACTGCTAAAGCAGTAACTTCAGGACAGCAATGCATTGTATTACACCAGGACACTGGTCTCTGCTTTCCAAGACTTTTTAGGTTGTTTAGATCTCCAGGTTAAAGAAAAATGACAGAAAATGTATGCTTGCTTTTTAAATATCATTTAGTTTTTAACTTCTGTGAGTCTTGCTCCAAATAACGCTGAACAAAATAATGTATAAGAGTTAATATTAACAATGTGACCAGTGATCTACTTATAGCAGCCACGTGGTGAGATGCAGATCCCCCTGGTGATAGTGGGAATTTTGCTGAGTATATGGGGAAAAGTTTAGGATTGTTGCTGTTGATAAATTGGGAAGAACTGTGCTGAGTAATTCTGCTGCTTGTGAACTATTTGTGTGTCAGTCACTGGACTGTGGAAGTCTATCTCCAGCCCCAGCCAGAGTGCTGTCCCTTACATTTACCTCCCCTGGGCTTGCAAAGCCACGAGTCTGGTACAAAACAGCTGCAGGGAAGACTGTGAAAGATAGCTATGCTTGTGGCTAGTGAGAGGTCAAACATTTCATGAGTTTTCTTGTTTGCCGGTAAGTAAAACGTCTTCCATTTAGTAGGCTAAAATCTTACCTCATTAAAATTCACAGTACGTCATTCTCACTTAAATTGACTATATTTGTTTTGATGGTTTTATTTTTATTTTGGAATAGTGACTAGGAATCTTCAACCTGATTGTTCTGGATGTTGAGAAGCACAGAATTAAATGAATTTGTTCTTTTGAATAGCTGGGGAATGAACTTAGTATAGTTTATTTAGATTTGGCACATGAATCTTGGGAACCTGCACATTGCTTTTTACCAAATCTTTTACTTGGTAAGCAGCAATACACTAAAGGGCCAGCTCTTTAAATGACAAAACAATTCAATGTCTGCTTGCTGAACCTTAAAAATGAAACCTCTATAAAGACATGAAAATGGTGTGATGTGAACCTGTTTAAAACCCACCGTATCTCATTTTCAATTTTGCCCTGTCAAGGAATTTTTTTGTAAGTAGTTACCAGAATTCTTTTTTTTATTGTAGAAAGGGGTGTGTTTAAGTACAAATCTAGTAAATGAAAGGATTATATGCTCACATAAATACATGTACTCTTTTTCCGAAGTATACTGTAAAAAAGAGTTGTAATAACAAAACATCCTTCCTGACGGAAAGTTGCAGTTCACAGCTGCCTCACCAGAATTAGCTGTTAAAATTTGAAAGCAGATTAAGAGTGAAAATTGAACTCTGCAGGGTATGATTTTTGAAAGCATCCCTGTGATTTTGTAGTGTCAGTCTCCTGGGAGCTGTGCACCTCAATTATAAAGGTGCTTTTGAAAACCATCATCTGTCCTTGATGTCCATTTTATTTATAGATTTCTGCATGATTACAGTTTAGAATTGTCAGTGGTTTTCTTCCCTTATTTATTTGCTTCTGGTATTTGTAAGTGCAGAGGATGCACAGCACCTCAGAAAGCCTTATCATTCAGTCTTAAAATTCTTTGGGTCATGAAAGCAACTTTATTTGTTTCTGCAGCATCCTGTCTGACAATTTTGGGAACTTGGTAACAACAATTAATGCATTGCAATCAGCTCTGTTTTAGAACGCATATTCTGGTACTAATGGCAAAATAACAGCTGTTAGTGCTGAGTCTCTCTCTGGCGTTCTCTGCTGCAGTCACTGCTGTAATATAAAAGCATTGAATGCGTGAACATGAGCTGAGCCCCCTTCTATTTAATCACATTACATTTAGTACTGTGGAAGAAAGTGGAATATTTTTCATCACTCAGTATCAATAGAAAGGAGAGTTCTTGAACCTCTGAATGGCTATGAGCTTTATTTGGTAGATGGAATATTTTTTTCTGCAGTGACTTCAGATCACAGACTGGGTGAAGCCCAGGATTTCTTTATTGGCCATTCCCATCTTGTCTCATAGGTATAAAGTGCTAGCACAGGTGAGACTCAGCTTCCTTTCACACAAGATGTGCAAGTTCCATCCTCTTGCCATGTCACTCTGATCTCATAAACTAGACATCTGTGTAACACCAGCCATTCATCTTTTTTGCTTGTTTAAAACGTGTTGCATTCTTTTTCACTAGATCCTGCAGGTTCATCCATCTACAAAGCTGTAAATAGGTTTGGGATTAACATTACTCTTCAATTCTACTGAAAGACCCTAATTTAACAGAACTTTGCCTGGTTTAAGTTTTCAGTGTCAGGAAAGTATTGAGTTGAGTCTAGCTGGACTTGCAGAATGGCCAGCAACATACTGTGTATTTTCATAATGAGATATTGCAAGACTCAGTGGTGTTCAAGAGTCGTAATGAACCTTGTTGAAAATATTGTCTCTCTGGTCCTCCATGCATCATTTTATAATGATGTGTTTGTTGTACATCTGTGTTGAAGTATTTTATCTTCAGGAATCTTTGTCTTTCCAGAAGTCTATTAAGCACAGAGGGTGGTACAAATACAATAATAGGTATTCCAGTATTTGCTTAGGTGGGCAGGGTTGGGGCATACTCTGAGTCATAAAAGGCCTTTGGAAATAATTGTAACTTTCATTCCTGCGGCATTAAAGAGGTTTTGTTCCATTCAGATTTTGCTTCAAAATTGGCTTTTTAAATAGCAGCTTCCGGATCTTTGATACTTCTGTCATACATAAGGATATATATGATACTTTACACTGAAAACAGGCTGTAACACTGCTGAAATTTAAGAGCTGCAAAAGTAAACCTTGCCTGAGATTTTCAAAATCGACAAGTGATTTTAGGTTCCTTAGTTTTTTTGGTACTGATATTGAATTAACACTGCCAGAGCGTGGTGCTCAGAATGTGCGCACTATACACACCCTGAAAATCAGATTTGTGTTGAGATGTCTCATTTGGACAACACTTAGTCCATACGACATTCAGGGACAAAAAGCCCAGGAAGCCATAACTACTATATGGAACAAAGCTCTGCTTCTTAAAGCAGACAAACCTTTATATTGTTTGTTACCTGGCACTGAAGGTAATTGCTTTGAAATTATAGAAGTTGCTTCCCCATTTTCATTAAGAATAAATTGTTGTTCAGTTACAACTTAGTGAAGATTAATATTTTTCGCATCTGCACTGTTTGTGTCTTTCTTTCATTTACCTGCTAATTTTGTTTTCTTTTGGATAGTCTGTTAATATTCAGTTCATCTTGCAGAGGAATTCAGTTGCATCTTGGAGACTTTTGAAAGTTTGGGGGTAGAGGGTCAGTTTAGTATGTTTTCAGAATTTTTCATTCTTGCATTTTGGAAAACTTCATTTGGAAAAGGGGTCACCAAGAGAAAATTTGAGATCTACTTCTAGCTCTGACAACCATTTTCCTAGCTTTCTGTTTATTTTTAAACTTTTCAAACTAATACTTTGGAACATGGATGTTAAAATGCCAGTGGTGCCTTCATTGCATTTGCGTCTCACCATAGCCACTATTGGTGAAGTTGAATACCAAATGAATCCAAAGTGGGAAAAAACTTAATAAAGGGAGTCTTGTATAGGGGGAAGAATTAGACTGTTAAAATACCTTCTTTGCAGGTGCAAAAGTCTCCTCCTTGCATCAGCCTGCAAAGAAAAAGCAGAGTAAAGCATATATTTCTGACTTTGTTTTTAAATTATGTGGTTGTATGGCCCTATACAGGGAGGGATTGTTTGGTTTTAGCAGAAAGTTGTCAATTTGTAACCGAGTATTTCATAATGACTAATCTTTGACTATAGACTGCCGTAAACTCACAGCGAGAGAACAGACTTGAACCACTAGGGGACTCCAGCTAACTCACCAGATGTCTAATTAATGCCTGCTGTCAGCTGCTGAAATGTCACTTACAGATATTCTTTCTTCACAGCCACTGTTTTAATGATGAAGATTATGCACAGATGTCACTTTGTTCCTGGGTTAACGTTGTGGTTGGTAAAATGACTGGCATAAATCGCACTGCCAAATATGTAGTTGTTTCCAAGGAGAAAAAAATACCATATGACTACCTTGTTCTCTGTACAGGACAGAAATACCAGGTAAGATTGTGTGCAGAGTGAAAAACATAACAATATATTAAGTTTTTACAGTGAATAGTGTTTCTGTGATTAGAAAAGCAGTAGAGTAGTCCTTAGCAAGTGTATAACCAGAAAGTTTGCAGCCCTTTGGTGTCACAGGTTGTACTATTTCAGTGCAGCTATAGAACTGGGAGGAGATGAGAGGTTTTACGAAATTTTCTACCAGCGATGTCACTCCTCAGTGTCAGATATTAAGCAAAGCTGCCGGTATTTTCGCCACCACGACCACTAAACCTGCTGAAGAGTAGGCCCAGTTGACATGTGGCCCCAGCCACAGGAGACTTAAATCCAGCTGGTCTAAAACCATTTGACCTAGTTTTGGCAATGAAGAGAATTCCTTATCAAATTAATTACTCATCTCACATAATGATCATGCCTAGGCACGTACATGGTGCTGTATGTTATCATAGCACACAGTTAAGTTTCCAGTGAGATTGAAGCAGACCCTTGCTTACATGTGAGATGTGGAATCAAGGTCATCTCCAGCCCTACAGGCTCAGCTTTGACTTGGACATCCCAGGCAGGGTTTGTTCTTTTTTTGTGTATCATCACGTGGCCTTCAAACTATATAAACCGAATGGCCATCTTTTCTATAGCCCCATTGCCTGCAGTGATTGGTTTTGGATAGGAATCATGAGCAAGGTATTTTGCCTTTAAAATCAGGAGCTCAAACTGAGATTTTTACAGTGCTGTTCGCCATAAGTCACAAACATGATTGTGAGGTATGTTCAGCCCGACAGTGAAATCTGGACTGCGTGTGTGCAAGATTTGTGGAGCAAGAAAGCCCCAGTTTTTCTGTAACCACTTTTCAGAGTAGAGCCACACTTTAAACAACAATCCATATTCCCTGTTCAACACGGATGAAACAAAAGTTGAAGTATGGTCTGAATGACTTTAAGAGCTCCTAGAAAAAGAAGTTTGGATGTAACTGACTTGCAAAATAAGTTATGGGAAGTAACTACACTGGAGGAGCAAAACAGATAAAGAAAGCAGGGGAAAACTCTGGGTTTATCTGGCTTCAAGAAGAAAACCTAAAGTCATCTATTCTCACTTTTAAGCTCTACAAAAAATAGGAGGGAATTATTTTTACCATCTGGTTTCTGTTTTATTACACAGAGCTGTAGTCCATCCTTTTTATAAGTTGTCCTTTATTTGGTAAGCAGTCAAATTAATGCCTAGTAAAACATTATTCATTATGATTAAGAGGATTTACTTGTTGGATAAGTAAGATCTTTTGATGTCATGCCTGTTTTTAGATGACTGAATAGTATTTCAGTTGATCCAATTGGCAGTGAGAACATTGTTCAGGATGTTAAATCATTGGTGCTGTAGAAGTCATAGATGAGATTCCATTTTTTGCTCTGTAGAATTCAGATTGAATTTGTTACTGTAAAGTAGCATTATACAATTAATACTTTGCTGAATCCTGGCATTTTAACCATCAAGCAGGTTTTGGTCCCTTTCTCTGGGACAAAATCTGTCTTATTTTAGAAAGTTGATTTTTGCTGACAAAAGATGCAGGCAGTCTTGCTGCATGAAGAATTTTCAAGTGTCACTTAAAGATGTATGTTCGAATAAATGTAGAGATCCTTCAACCGTCTATTTATGCATTTCTGCTGTTTGCTGTGAAGTCCCTTTCGTTTGTGTTCTGCCTGTATTGTTATTCACTTGTTCTGGCCCTGCTGTTTAAAATGGTCACCTATTTTCTATTTCCATAGAAAATATGGAATATATATACACACACACCTGTGTGTGTGTATGTACTCAGAGTAGCATGAATCTCTTTTCTCTGTGGCCACTGATGTGTTTGCTAGTGCTGAGTGTTAAGAAGGGTTAGGATGTACAAAGATGGCAACCCTTAGGTAGTCAAATGGCTTGTGTCATTGTTTCTTAAAATCTTTCTTAATGGTTCTCCAAGATATATGCCATATATTCCTTCACTCATTTATTCATTTCTTCCAGGTCTTGTCTCCCACTGGAGCAGATATCAGTAAACTCCCAACTAATAGAGAAGTCATAAATAAGTGGCCACAAAGATACACAGGGAAAGTCCCTTCCAATCATTTTACCCTCAATGATGATCAGGACTGCTTAAAGGCAATGCACTGGCTGAAAGAAAACGTTGTAAACTCAGAAGGTAAGGGTTTTCATTAACACATGCACATTTACAGAAATGTTTTCTAGGCTTATTGTTTCCTTAATTCCATGGTATAATTGGTGCCTGACTAATTCTAACAAAGTCTTTCATCTGCTGTGCTTTGTTTTCCAGATTAATTTACAATTTGTTGTCATTTTTGATACCCAGCATATTTAGCTAGGAAAGAAAGGCTTGAGATAGATTAATTATCTATAATTATTATATAAAACAAAATGAGTCCCAAATGCAAATCTGGCTGGAGTCATTAATTAGCCAATTAAATAATAATTTAATTAGTGGATGTGTTTTTCTGTTGTATAGAAAAATATCTACATTTGAGGCGTAACACAAAGAAAACAGGTCTAAATTAGGAAGTGTTTTTTTCAGTATCTGTCATCTTTGTATTTGGTTACATCAGTTACATATTTTCACATAGAACTGCAGGCTCCCGGTATTTTCTTTTTAACCCTTAAAATCACACGTTTGTTCAAATGTCCACCATACCTGTATTTCTTCGGCCTGTTCATGTGTGCATTGTTCATATATTCATTAGTTGATTCACTGAATGTGTATGCTGTTGAAAATATCTGGAATCATCCAGGTTTCAGACTTAAACTTTCAACCACAGAAAAAGAGACGAAACACTAAATGAATTCATGTAACGTCAGTTCTGTGTGCCAGAACTGCATTAGGACAGAGTTTAGAGCAGGAAACCTGTCTTCGTGGAAAAGTTCCTGTTGACTGAGTGTGACAACAGGAGTTTCATAGAATCATAGAATGGTTTAGGTTGGAAGGGACCTTAGAGATCATCTAGTTCCAACCCCCTTGCCATGGGCAGGGACACCTCCCACTAGACCAGACTGCTCAAAGCCTCATCCAACCTGGCCTTGAACACCTCCAGGGATGGGGCCTCCACAACTTCCCTGGGCAACCTGTTCCAGTGTCTCACCACCCTTATAGTAAAAAATCTCTTCCTGAGATCTGATCTAAATCTACCCTCTTCCAGTTTAAAACCTTTACGCCTCATCCTATTGCTACACTCTCTGATCAAGAGTCCCTCCCCATCTTTCCTGTAGACCCACTTTAGGTACTGAAAGGCTGCTATAAGGTCTCCCCAGAGCCTTCTCTTCTCCGGGCTGAACAACCCCAACTCTCTCAGCCTGTCCTAAAGATGTAGTTTACTTGGTTTGTTTATCAAGAACGTAATGAAAATTGGTAGATGTGGTCTACAAGGTTCATGTCATACTTGGCAGACCTTCTCAAGACACTGGAAGTTTCTTTATCATCCTCCAAGTCTTGCTGTGATCAGGACAGGAGACAATAAACATGGTAATGTTTCTGCTCACGTTTTCCTCAAACAGCTTCCTGGCCTCAGGCGTGTAAGTAGAGCCTCTTCAGCAGCTCTGCTCCTGTTTTCCAGCTGACACCAGCCCCTGCCCACACAGTTCTACCTGATGTCCAGCTGATATGCACAGCTGCGTTTGCATAAACAGATGAGGTTGTTAATTTTCAGTGTTCACTACTGCTAGTCTTTCATGTAAATCCATGCGTGCCCAGTCCTGGAATGTGCTCCAGTACGCCTGCGCAGAAATGCTGCCCGAGAGCTAGCCGCTGGCTGGGACGCAAGGCACCCAGGAGGTGCTCTTCAGGTGAACAGCAGTCTTACAGCACTTCTGCTTTGGGACAAATGCACCTTTATTATTATTAATACTAAATTAATATTAATCATAATTTCATTATGGCTGCTGACTTTTGTTGTGTTGTAAAGATGGGTATCTTAATTAGGCGCTATCCTGTCCTCAGTTATAAGCTAAATCTACAACTCCCAATGAGGCCGGTCTGGAGGTACTTTTTGGAGACATGCATGGTCTGTAGGAAATGTGATGCCTCCCTCTTTCTCCCCACCCTGCCTCTGGCTCCAGTTCCCTTTCAGTGCTCTTCCCCCTTCATGTTCTCTGCTGCTGCAGATGTAAGCTAAAAAGAGGGTGCAGCTGGAGAAGTCCTTCTCCACCTATCTCTGTTTCTATTCTTCCGCACCCTGCTTTGCTTTCTGGCTATATTTCTTACGAATGTTGTTCTTTCAGACTTGATCATAGCTGCATCCAAGATCCCTGCTCTTTCTGAAAATGAGTCCGCTTTTCAGCCCCTGGCCTATTCTGGACACAGTCTAATAGGCAATGGGCTCACGGAGGTGCAGAAGGAAGGCTCCTGTGGAGTTCAGCAATTGATTTGGATGTCTGTCAGCTCTCTGCAGGCCATGCTACCGCTCTACTGGGATGGCTAAAGTTTTACATTTGCATTTACGTTTCATCTCTGAAATTCTCCAGATCCTAGTTTTGCCTTCAGTTAATAGTCATATTACACCTCCTGTATTTCATCTCATCAAAACTATAAAGTGTTGTTTGTGAAATTCCTGCTAACCTGCTTTAAATGTGTTGGAATTCAAAACGTTAAAAAATAGGATTTGCTTATACACTGTCTTTTCTCCACACAACTTTCTTCTGTTTGTGCTCCTCTTATTCAGCCATTTGCTACGTTTATCAAAAGTTGTCTGGAGCCTGCTGTGCCAAACCTCATTCCTCCTGGCTTGGCCGCTGGATAAGCCCCCCCGGGGTCCCATGTAGCCAGCCCAAGGACTTGGGCAGGGAGCAGCTCCCACTGGCACCCAGCACAGCAAGTGCATGGAGCCCCGGACGAGGGAGGGTGAATGCGCCTTCAAGACCACCGGTAGCTCTGGAGGTTTTCTAAAGGAAAGTGTTAATCACTGAGCTTCACAGTGTGACTCTTATTAGCCTAATTGGATGAAATCTTCATTTGGTGGCACTGATTTTGAGAGCAGCTTTTAGTGAAGAGTTAAGGTAGGGGTTTTAATTGCTTTTCTTCCCTCTGTGAGCGCTGGGTACTACTTCGTTCTGGGTGAAATCAGTAGATACTTTTTTGCGTAAGTAGAGGAGGATCAGCCCAGTAGCACGTGCTGGCGGGAGGTGTTGCATGCACGCTGTGGTGGAAGGAACAGTGCTCCTGGCGGTGACTAAGCCGCTACGGATGAGCAGCGGCGTGGTTGCTGCAGCCTTCCTCCCCGGGCTCCTCCTCACCTCAGGCAAGGAGAGGTGACGGGAGAAGCTGGCCGGTGGGTGCTCAACAGCAGGTGTTGCACAAGGAGCCTGTGGGAGAAGCAGTGAGCCATGTCTGCTGCTGCTAGTTCCTCGGCTGGCTGCAGCGTGGTGGGCTGCAGTGGGGTCCCTGAGCTGGGGCCGGAGGCCTTTGCCCCTGGCCGGTTCTGCTGGCGGCTCCGGAGGGGCCTCCTGCTGCCAAGGGCCTGGGAGCAGGGAGAGCATCTGCCCCGACGGCTGCTGCTGCGGCTTCTCTGATGAAACCCAGTCGCCTAATGCATGCAACCTATTATAACTGTAATTGTGACTAATTGAAATTCATCTCCTATTAGCTCTGCACTTTCCATGAAAATAAAAAGTAGGATGGGAGTAAAGTAAGGAACAAAACTGCTTTAATGGCCCAAAATGGAGCAATTATTTTTTCTCTTTACCTAAACATAGTTTACTGCCTTATTAAAAGCGTGTTTGTAGGAATAGTATCGCATTAAAATTCCAGTGCATGAATCACCAACCGGAGCCACTGATGCTTTAGCTAATACTGGTTTTCTCCTTTAGCTTTTGCAAACTAAAAAGATTCAGGTCATCCTAGGGTCACTGAAATCTTGTGCTTCCACTTGTGGAAAATGAATGGTCGTGCTCTGCCACAGAACACTGACATTCTAGTAATAAATGATAAAACTACTCTAACGGTCTTTATTTATGGCTGCTTTTTTCTGTGGAAGATTATTATGTTTACTCACAGATAGATACATTTTCATGTAGTTAAATAATAAAAGCATCCTGAGGAACTGCTATCTGTCCAGTGAACATAATTTCAGTCCATAATGAATATCTGTAGTCCCTAGACTACTAGCACTGCAATCTAAAAAGCCACTAATATTGTAATAAGCAGAAACTGTAAATTGTTGATTTACAAGAGGTCAGTAAAGGAGCATTGCTTTCCTTGATGTAATGTAGTTGTATTTAATATTACCATATAAAACAGAATTTTAATTTTCCTTAAGAAATGCAGGGCTCAAATCTGATCTCATATATACAAAAATGCCAACGTATAATGCAATAACTGAACTTCCCTCCAAAGAGGCTGGTTCTGCCAAATGGTAAGGATCTCTCAGTTGCCCAGGCTTACTTCCCTTAGAGTCAGAATAAAACTTTGTTAGGCTGTGCCTTTGCTAAGTACTTCTCATTCCTGTGTCTCAGCCACTGCATTCTCTTCAGCTGCTTATGTTTTTCACCCCTTGCTAATTGAAAATATGTAAATGTAATGTGAGGCTGTCAGCATCTATGTACCACATTCTTACCTGCACTATTAGCACATTAGATTACTAAAAATGAATATATCTAAGTTTGTATTTCAGCAGTGGTTCTGCTTGTTTACTTCTTGCCTTGCACCCTGCTGCAGCAGTGAAAAAAACAGATCAGTCTTATGTCTTCCTTCTTTCTTTGGCACTCTCATGAGGACAGTACTGCCTACAGATAGACATCCTGGCACACACAAGCAACAGAAAGGTGGTTCTGGCTTGAAAAGTCAGCTTAGCAATGTACACGTTGGATGGAATTCCCATTATCACACATTATATGTATTCCGTATTTTATTTATCAAAGTAGTAAGATCTCTTTCTTCATATGATTTCAGATTAATACATTTGCAGGTAAAATTTTTCTGTGCCTCTGGTCATTGATGTGAACAGTAAAAATATGCTTTCTGTCATTTCTGAGCATGTATAATCATGGAGCAATTATTTTCTCTGACAGTTATGAAGAGATATGTTTATTTGGCAGCTACAAGTAGCCAAACTGATATGGACAAATAAAATAACCTTGTAGTCAAAGGGGAATAACAGAACATCTGTTAACAATTTTTATCATTAATATTCTTGGGAGCTAGGGCTTTGTGAATGCTCTGTTTAGTATTGTTCTGTGTCTCATGCAGTAAAACATGGTCCCAGTGAAATTAGTTTAGCCTATGAAATAATAAAATTTAGGTTGTAGGGGATGCTATCACTTGTAGTGAGACATAAATGCCAATGCCGAGATAAACGTGCAAGTTAGTTGCATGAGGCACTCTCTTACCGGCTCATCACTGCTTACTGCAGTGCCATGAAGGAAAACAAATCCTACCAAAAGTCAAGATCAAGCCAGTTAAGTAGGAAAGTCAGCTGTTTGTCCAAATTCTGATTGCAGTTACTGCTCTGTAGTCTGTGGGGAGCTGGTACCAGCTGCTGTTTGTGTCAATTAAAGGCCAATCCTGAAACACATATGTTTCAACGCTAATTTTTCTTTAGTACATTCCATCTTACACTTCAGTGCCAGACTACAAGCTATTTTCATAGAGCTTGTAGAGAAACTTCCGTCTTCTAACAAAAGAAGGACATGGACCTGTTGGAGTGGGTCCAGAGGAGGGCCACGAGGATGATCAGAGGACTGGAGCACCTCTCCTATGAAGACAGGCTGTGAGAGAGTTGGGGTTGTTCAGCCTGGAGAAGAAAAGGCTCTGAGGAGACCTTATAGCAGCTTTCCAGTACTTAAAGGGACCCTACAGGAAAGATGGAGAGGGACTCTTGATCAGGGAGTGTAGCAATAGGATGAGGCGTAAGGGTTTTAAACTGAAAGAGGGGAGATTTAGTTTAGATATTAGGAAGAAATTCTTTACTGTGAGAGTGGTGAGACACTGGAATGGATTCCCCAGGGAAGTTGTGGATGCCCCATTCCTGGAGGTGTTCAAGGCCAGGTTGGATGGAGCTTTGAGCAACCTGGTCTAGTGGGAGGTGTCCCTGCCCATGGCAAGATCAGGAAGTAGATGATCTCTAAGGTCCCTTCCAACCCAAACCATTCTGTGATTCTCATATGAGGCCCTATGTCTGCTGGATTATCCCTCAGCTTCAGTCTGAGAATGTCCTCTATCGCAAGGATGTTTGCATGTTAGTGTGTGGAGATGTGGCTCCGTTATTTCCTATTTCTGCCAAGGATTTCCCATAAAGCAATAAATGCACCTGCTGACCAGCAGCGCTGTCCAGGTATGGGACATTAAATGCAACGGGAACATGCATTTGATGCATCCTTGTGATGACAGAGCAGATTCTTGGCATACATCAGACCCAACGTGTAGGAGCTGATGTCTTACTGAAGGTCTGTCAAAATGCACAGGCTGGGTGTTCCTCCATCTACCTTGGCCTTGCCGCTTGAACTGGTAGTTGGGGTGGTTGAGCACAGCATAGATGCAGATCTGGTGGTTGTGGGCATGCTTACTGCTGCACGCATGGAGGAGCTTGCAAGCCTGGGCTTGATCCTCCTTTGCTCAGGCAGGAGCTTGGCTGTGGCCCTTGTAGCAAAGGGTCCTTAGCCACTTGGAAAGGAGTTCCCGGTCTGTCCTATGGGACTTGTGTGGTTTTGCACGGGGGACTTGAAGGCTTAGTGGATCACAGAGCAGAAAAATTATTCCTATTCCGAGCAGGGGGACAGAGGAAGCAGTGAGGAGAGGAGCATATTTCAGTCCCTGCTCAGAGGAATGTTGATGTGTTTTATATTAAACCATCCTTAGATAAAACACACAGATGCTGCAATGCATCCCAGCTCTGCCTCCCTCGTTGCCAGGAGGGCTTTAGCCATTAGGCTGGAGAGTCACATTATGCTCGCACATAACCTGCTTTCTTCCCATCCTCACGTATTTGCTCTTATCCTTAACTATGCGGTTTGAAGTGGCACCGCTTCAGTAAGAATTTGTGAGATCCTACCATATAGCCTGCAGCTTTGTAGTTAAGAGCACGCCCCTGGAAGGCGGGAGATGTGGGTTTGAATCGGAGCTCTCTTCACCCAGTGGCTGGAAAGATGGAGCTGGTTTAAATAGTGGTTTCTGCTGTAGTGACAATGCAGTGCCAAAGGAGCAGTGATATCCAAATGCTGTTTTCGTGCCAGCTCATCAGAAATGTCTGTCTCAAGCTTGCTGATTTCTGGGCAGTGTGCAAGGACGGAGGCTGGCTGGTTCAGAGCACGTACTTGAGGCATTTAGGTTTTGGGTATTTTCTGACGTGCACGAGGAAGGCAGCTGCCTTCGATGAGCAGTGCAGAGCTGCCAGCGTTCCCTGTCAGTGCATCGGCCGCCTGTGTCCCGCAGCGGGGCAGTTCGGTGAGACGAGCCAGCAGATAGGAAGCAGCAGGCACAGGGGTACGTCTGGAGGGGTGTCTCCATTGTCTGGAGATTAGGCTTTTGCGGAAGGAAGCAGCAGCACTGGTGACCTCCCATATTGCACCACGGCTTGTTTTCTATAACTTTGTCTTTACACACTTTGTGGTTTTCTTCTGCTTGATGTATTTAATTTGCTCCTGTCCCCCTCCCCCCAATAAGTCCTTTGAATGAGCAAAATTGAGGAGGGAGAGGAGAACAAAAAAATGTGGTGGGTTTTTTTCCCCTAGAGGATTTTCAATCAAAATAATTTCAAATTATGGGGTCAGAATGAATGTCATACTTCTATGTTAAGTACTTGCCTACTTTGTGGGATGTTTTGTACAGATTCTTCACTAAATTATCTTAGCTACTGTTGCTAGGTAACATTGTTTGCTTCATAGCATCAGAGAAATAAGAGGGTCAAAGAGAGCAATTTCATGTTATTATCATCTGAGTTATACTAATAAGGTTTTCATTGTACGTCTTAGAAATTTTTCCCCCTTTTTTTCCCCTTAGGGAACGTCATTGTCTATGGGAATACAATTGACATTTACACCACGGTAGAAACCCTCTTATCTCTTGGAATTGATGGTTCTCGCATACATCTCGTCCAGCCTCCACTCAGCTCAAATGTTACTTGCCTTAACAACAACGAAATCGAAAGTGCTGTTCAGGAGGCACTGTCAAAGGCTGGCGTGTCTGTTTATTATGACAGTATCCTGGCACAGTGGAACGAAGGCGACGACCCAGACCTTATCACATGTGCTGCTTTCACTACTAATAGAAAACCGTTCAAATTGCAGTGTTCAGTAAGTACATGCTTTCATTGTATTTCTTTCAGTCAGTTTTTTAAGACAAAGACCATCAAATTCAGATAGTCCCTCATTGGTTTATCTATTTTCTCATTGTCTCTAGAAGATTGAACATTCACTTGTTAGTCTAAAGGATTGTTTTTTAAAAATCCAAATAAAACCATTGTTAATGCCCTGAATGATTTGGATTAAAAGGTATTTAAGTCACCTGACTCACAAATAGTTGTTCCTTTTATTATTTAAATGCATACAGTAACTCCTGTCTATAGTTATGTGCATTTGATTAAGTCATAGTAGAAGCCAATAATGTTAGTATAGGAAGGCCTGCTATGTAACAATTAAAATATTTTTTTTAATAGATTTTTCTCCCTCTACATTAATGACTGCATTTTTGTTCATCTATAGTATTGATATCTAAGTAAATTATACGCACACTCACACGTAAGGCCCCACTGTGAGATTTGGGACAGGTTTTAGCCTTTCCTAATGGGTGGAATAGTTCTATTTTTCTTTATTGGGCTGATTCGTGTGAGTGAGCACTTCTAGTAGAGTCACTTCAACATGCACATCTGTAGGAAGCCGTATGGCTCCCTCAACACGCCCTGCTGCGGGCACGCCTCTTTGTGCAGTGAGTCTGTTGTAATTCTGGAAAGGAAGAGCTGGGTGCCTCCCCCAGAGAGCTCCCCAGGAGTCGGTGGTCCCTGCTGCCGCCCCTGCACTGGAAAGCTCTAAGTCATTGGGTTTTCCCGACCCGTTTCTTTTTAATGTATGGGTAGTTAAGCCCTCCCTGATGGAGGTGAAGACATTGCGTAGCACTTTTATCCGCTAGCAGTCTCCTGACATTCCTCCCACTCTCTCCTCATATGCAACTCTTCAGTTTCTCTCCTCTTTCCCTGAAGTCCCTCTATTTTTATTCTTCTTCCACAGAGATCTCTATGTGGTTCTTGTTCTTCCAACTTAATATCTGTTCACCACCTCCCTGTCAGCCCCCCCTCTTTTCCCCACCACCTTGCCTGTGTGGCCTGTGCCATTCCTTCAAGATCCCCATTTCCTCATGGTTTGTTTCTCTTGCCCTTTTGTGCCCCCTGCCCATCATTCCTCCAGCCATGGTTCTTCCCTCTTGAGGTCTCTCTTACCCAGGCTCTAAGATGAAAGACATGCAATTATTTGTGATGTCAGGGGCTTTAAATTCTCCAAAACCAGTTCAGCTGTCTTGCATGGCTCCTATATCTGCTTTTAGCTGCCTGGGAGGACGGGCTCAGAGGAGGACAGGGCTCCAGAGAGCAGCCTTCGCCAGGAAGGCAGCTGGGTTCACAAGGGAGCAGGCTGTGCAGGAATCAGCACTGCAGCAGCTCTGGGCCTTTTGGGATTTGAGCCAATATCAACTGTTGATTGGCAGTTCTTAGGGGCTTAATTTGTTGAGTCCTGCAGGATAAAAACAACGGGAGAAAATCTCCTCTTTTCCTAAAGCGGCAGCCTCCCTCCCTCCCCTCCCGGGCTGACAGATGGCTCCCAGCCTGGAGGTTGCAGCCGTCCCCTCCCCTCCCCTCTGGTGACACCGTCCTGCCTGTCAGCCGGCAGGACGTGGGGCTGTGTGGTCCCCTTGCCCTCGCGGGCAGAGCTTCCCTGATTTTGGATGTACTAGATGGTTAGAATTCCCTTAACTGCGCATAGTTCATTACTTGTTTTATATACGAACAAGCCCAGAGGCTCTGGCTCCTCTGCTGCCTCATCTCTGCTGTACCAGTGTCGCTAAAATTTCCAGCTCCCTTTACTTCCCATGCCTTTTCTTCCAGCTAGCTCATCCACACTTGCCCTTAGTCAACAGGAAAGCTCTTTGGTGGTGTAATTGGGTCATACCTTTACCCAGGTCACAACTGTGTCCTCCTTGAGGCTGACACTAAGGGAAGGACATATTACTGATGTTAGTTTGCCCTGATACAGTTGTCTTGGGCTGTTCAAGATGAAGACAGCAAGATAACGCATGCTTGTCTGATAAATTTTCACCCTTTCCTCAGCCTGTACGGTAATATTTCTTGATGGTGGGCAGCAACATTCAGCTTGTTGTCTAATCATTTTAAAAATGGAGGGCACTGATGAAGGAGAAAGCTCTTTATAAAGGCTTTGGAGCTTCACAAACTATATTGTAGTAATGAGACAGTCAATCTTCATCTGCACCATTTGCAGACCGTGATCTTGTTTAAAACACCTCTCAACCTTGTCATTCTTACTACTTTTAACCCTCAATATCCAGTGTGCACTCTTGTTTTACTTTATTTTTGGGACCTTTGTTCTGCCAGCTTCCAGTTTATCCTTTGTAAGAGGCAACTACAAAGACACTGCTCATAGTTGTAGCTTCTCCCACTTCTGCTGTCTGCGGCGCTATAATGGAGGTGAGGGCCTGGGGCAGAGACTGTTCTGTGCCTGTGCCCCCGGTTCCAAGCTGGAGTGACCTGGCCTCACTTGCCTGCTCCTTGTTTCTCATGTTTCGGAACTGAGACACCTCCAGTTGATGCAAGTTTTATCTTTCCCAGCGCCTCTCTTAGCCTCATCTGAATAGGCACTTTTTTTCTTAGTGAGCACATTTTTTGTTCCAGATTTCAGATGGGCTTTTGCCTCTTTAAAGTCACTCTTAGGCAATGTAGAAAACCGAATAAAACACATTTCAAGAGTAATGTCAGATGTGCATGATTCTAAATCGATTCAAAAGCTTGTCTCTGCTAATCAATGCGCGGAGTCTGTGCGGAGCGTGCAGACAAAAGGCAAGGGCTGTGGCGGGACCCTGCAGTCCTCCCTCTCGCGCTGCGCTGGATTTCAAAGCGGCTCTTCAGGCATCCAGCACATTTTGCATGACGTGCTGTGTGCACATCTGTTCCACACCAATGCCTAACACGTAGGACGAATCGGTGGCCGCTTCCAGTGCCGCCTGCTTTGTAGTGCTTGTCGCGATGGTGCTGCCTCAGCTCCTGTTTTGGGGAGATGAGGTCTGATCTGTTTCCTCATGTCCCAGGAGAAGGGACTATGCAGGTGCCACAAGAAGACAAAAGAAGGGAATTATCACTAGCTTTTTTCTTTGAGACTTAGAGGCGGAATTTAAGGATTTAGTGTGATTTTCTTTCAATGCTCTTGAAATCTTCCTGTGGGGAAGATGATCTCATGGCTTCAGTAGATGCTGGTCCCAAGATAAATCCCTACCTCAGGGCCAGTTCTGTAAGGAGGAGTTAGACAGTACAGGCAGTGTTTTCGAAGAATGGAAGTCACATCTTTTTTTCAGTCCCACAAACCAAAACATAGTGAATATATATATTCACATAGTGAATAGGTATTTGCTGTGCTCATTACCAGATTCAGCAATGGACTGCCAAATGTACCAAAGCACTTTACTTACAGACATAGCCTCCTCTGGACTGACCTGGATGATCTAGATGGATCTAGACCTGTGCCCTGTCTCTGAGAGTGGTCAGCCCCAGCTGCCGCAGGCACAGTAGTCCCAAGCATTAAGAAGGTACAGATTAGTCTGCCTCCTAAAGCAAGTAGTATCCAGATCTGGAATAGCTAGAGATGCGTTTCAGTCCTGACAAGGTTTGGATATGCTTTTCAAAATCTGCTTCACTATCAAGTATAATAAATCTGAATGCTTCCCTTTTCATGCAAATATTCAGTCCTTTTATACCTCTCACAAATGTCTTGGCCTCCACAGCTTCCACTGGCTTCCTTCTGCTGCTGTAGTTTGAATGAGGATGACATTTCTTCTGAACAATTTGAATTTCCTGTCTTTCCATTTCATTGAATATCCCTGTGCTGGTAGCCATAGTAACATAGTTTGGTAAACAGATAGGCACAACAGTTGAAAAAATATCTGTAATATACGGTTATCCTGCTAAAAATAAAAATTAAATTGTACTTTTCCATTATTTAGTTTTTCAGTTTGGCTTGAGCCAACTTGATAAAGAGTTCGAGTCTCTTTCATATGCTCATACTGACACCGAAAATATGCACATCCACTCAGGCTGTTTGACACAGTTAATATTATAATAGTTTTTAAAATAAAACTCATGTAATAACCAGAAGTAGATGAGTCTAGTTTAGTAATTCTCCCCTCTACTGTCTTTGTTTTCATTTTAGCTGTAAATACTGGATCAGAAGGATTTATCTGTGTATATAAAATCATACTTTATGTTCTTGTTTTTTAAAAAAAACACATTCAGAACAAAGTGTAGGTTTTGATTTATGAAATTAACCAGTAACTATTGTATAATAACATATGCTTATTTACATCTCTTTTTTTAGGCATTTTTTAGCTTTGCCTACAGGACAGTGGATTATGAAACCTTTAAGGCAATTAATGATGCTTGCCTTGTTTTTGATGGAAGACTTGTGATCGATACCAAATTCCGTACTAATGATGTCAATATCAGGGCTGCAGGTCCTTTAACGAAGTACTCCAGGAGATACTATGTAGGTGAATGGACACACAGCAACTTCAATTCAAAAGAGATTGGCTTTGAGCTTGCTGCATCTATGCTGAATCTCTTTGATCCAACCTCTAAGCCCTTTTCTAAGCCACCAGAAGGCACAGATAGACTCATCCCCATGTACAAAGGCTGTAAAATTAAAGGTATGTCAAAATGGATTTCTGTCATACTTTCATACCCTCTTTAGCATTTTTGCTGTTATATAATAAGGGTAGGTCCATCTCACCTAAGATGCCATCTAATGGCAGTAAAGTCCTCAAAGCTCCTTGTATAGTCAGTGGAGAGAGGTGAGTTGCAATCAAAGCTTATGCTGTAGATTTTTGCTGATAACAGACCAAGCTGTGCTTTCATTTAAATTGCAGTAAATATGGAGTATTTCCATTTAAACTCAGTGTCTTTATGCCAAGTTCAAGATCAATAAAACTACAATCAGAACTTTTCAATGTGTGGCTACTGCACCAATATGTGTAAGAGTACCAAAAAAAAGTTCATAACATGAAGTCCACCAAAACAAGTTCCTTGTTTTCTTTTCAGAGCCATTTAGTAAATAACAACAACAAAAAAGATTATGGGAGAAGGAGAGCAAGCAAATACTTCATTTTATTCTTTGTTTATGATTTAATAGATCTCATATTTTCGTTTTTGGCAGGAGGTGTTCTTCCTGGAGGTTGTAATTACTTGCATATTTCCAAACCAGAAATCCCTATCCGCTTGGACTTAGAACTTGCACTGTGTGATCATGTAAGTTACATTATTTAACTCTTCTTTGTTTTGTTGTCCATTTGGAAAGATGTTCTTATTTAGGATAGCACAGGTATGTGCATAAGTACCATGCATTTTAAAAAATACCTTGAGTAAGCATGGGTTTAAGTATGCATTTAGAGACCTCCTGGAGCTGGGACTTACCAATAAACTTTAGAATGGAACAAACCACATTAAAAACAAATCTCTGATTATTTGAAAATATTTAATTTATTTTAATGTAAATTCAGTGTCATATTGTAAATGTGGAATACATACAGATAAGATTATCTGATTAACTTCTTTACTGCAGTTCTTAATTCCTTAGCCTAAAATCAACCTAATCCAAAGGAGGTTTTGGTCCTTGAAGGCAAGAAATACTTGTCAAGCCCTAAGGCGCTGAACTCTTCATTGCTATTTGTAGCACTTTGGGTTCAGATAGCTCCCTAACGGGGCACTACAGCTCAACTCCTTGACCATTTTTTTTCCAGAGTTGGTGGCTCAGTACTGTGCCTGGTTCCTGAGCCATTTGTCTCAGGACAGGTTGGGAGGTTATGTTGGCTTTTCCTCAGTACTCTCTTTTTCAGAATGGCTTTCTTTTTGCTTGATACTGTAGAGAGAGACAAGTAATTTGTTCAGTCATATGGAATATGCTGCTTTTGAAGTTCCTAGCACACATTCAATACACAGCACATGAAGGTAGTGGTGGTATTTGCCATCAGATTTGCATAAGAAATCCAGTCAGCTAAGCCTGGGTGCATCATATAAATCAGGTACAGCTGGTGAACAAGTATGAATTACATAACTAACCAAGCCTCTTAGATGTTCATTTCCATATTTTCTGATATTTGGCCACATGTCTCAAAAGATGCATGATTTCTATAAGTAGGACATAAGATAGTATTAGCTGGATTTCACTAAAATATGCTTTCAGCCTTTGCGCTTAACCTCTTTCCTCCCTGGAATATGGTGCTATAAATGCATACAGATGATAAAACTTTGCAGTCTATCAGTGAAATTCAGTTGATTTCTAGACTAGTAGAAAAAGAATATATTCTGGAAGGGATGCTCCGTACTTTGCTGCTAGAAAGTAGCTAGTGCTGCAACCATGAAAGTCGTCTTTGAACAGGAAAGAGGGAAGCAATTCACACAGTTGGGCCACATAGGAGATTGTCCCATGATACAAATGTGGAGAAGCTTCTCTTACTGGAGAACCTGACTTGTGAAACAAGAAAAGGACTAGATTCATGTATTTTAAAGCCAGAGAGGACCATCCACCGGGGCAAGCTCCTGTTTCATACAGATTATACCTTTCTCCTCAAGGATTTCTGCATCAAGCCCATTCTTGTAGCTGATGTGAAGTGGCTTTTAAAAGACTACTTCAGTGCTGATTTTAAAACTCAGACAGCAATGGTCTGTAGAAAGGAATGGATTGGTTTTTGTTTTTTGGGGCTTTTTTTGAAAAAGGAATCCATACTTTGGGGGTAGGAATTAAAGCATGGCTCACCTTGTTTTACAGCTTTGCCGATGCAGGATGAGCTGTCCAAAGCAGCATGTACTGGGAAGCAGAAAGGTCTATCAGAGAGAGAAAAATTGGTTTTGTCACTCCAGATTGCTAGAACATAATTAGAATTCTTTTGCTGCAGCTTTGATTACCTGTTGTCTGAAAAGGGAACATCTTTAAAGCCACTCCAGAAACTTCATGTAAATCCTAAAAGAATTTCCTGAGAAAGAAGTAAGAGAAGCTAGTGAAATGTATTAGCTGAGAGATGTGGAAGTAACAAAGGTTACTGTAGCCTAGCAACAGGTTTGAGAAATATATAAAGCTAGAACATGAATACAGCTTTAAAAAATAGCTTCAAGCTATCTGATCATCCCACTGCAATGTGAGGTTTGAAACAAATTTTTACATTTTTGTCTTTTATTAAGTAATTGATATAACTAGCTGAAACTAAATGCTACAGTTCGAGTATCAACATCCAACGTCATTATTCTTTTATTGATAGTAGAGTTGGTGTTAGCAACACTTGGCAGCCCCTGTTCAAATTAGTAAGAGGGAGTCACTGAGAGCAATTCTAAATCATATGTGTATGTGTTTGTGTGTGTATATATACACACACTTATACATATGCATATATATGTAATGTAAGTGTATGGGTTTGGGGTTTTTTTAAGGTAATAGTAATTCATCATTTAAAAGTCTAGAACATCGCCTGAAGGAAACGCCCTAAGAGATCAAGCCCAGCCTCCTGCAGTTGTGGGCAACCATCTAGTATATAGTGCCATTTATAAAATTTAGAAGTTTGGTTTAGAACTGAACAGGGCTTCTTGGTATTTCTTTCCTTGTTGGAAGGCTGTTCCAACACATCACACTCTGACTACTGGAAAAGTTCTACACAAAGCCAAAAATGCTTAATCTGTATGTGATAAAGCTTTGAGTTGTAACATTGAAGTTTGCTTGTAACTGATTAATGTGGTAGCATCAACCCCTCTGCCTACAATTGTATAGCTTCTATGATGTTCCATAAATTTGGACTCTGCAAATATACTGTTTGTATATAGATATATAAAAATATATATGTATACTTATAAATCTGGAGAGAGAGTAAAAGTATACCAGTGTGTTCTTCATTCATCAGGATGGTATCCTATAGTAAATTATGATATGCCATGTGTATGCAATAATACAGACTCTGTATAATAAATGAGGATGAATAGATTTCAATTCAGTTGTCTAAACAGAGGCATCTAGTGTTGTTTGGGATGCCCCAGGGCATGTCTCCTGACCTCCAGCTGCTGTTCCAGGAGGTCACAGGTCTCCCATGGATCTCGTGTCATAACTGCCAGCCCAGTTTGGATGGCCCAGATACCCTTAGGTGTCTCAAATGGCACTGGGGATTGGGCAACCAAAGCCCATGCTGCACACGCAGTTGTATGCTGCACAGTTTTGTATGTGTTGGTAATCAAGGTCTAAACCACACAGAAAATCTTTGTGTCCAAACCACAGCAAAGTGCCTTGTTGTATAAACTGTGTTACCAGGAATAGGTATTCTTGATTTAAAATCCACAACCCTTTTTTTTTAGAAATGGTAAATATCAGCTAGGAAACCCTAGCTGATCCTGTACGTATGCCAAGTCAGGTGTTCGTTCCATCTCTACAGCTTTCCATATATTTTCTGTTCCAGGGGATGGAGATTATAACCGGAGAGGCAAGACATGGGAATTATTTCAGGATGCATATAAACAAATATAGTATGGTAGATAGCATCACTTGCTTTTCGAAGGAACCCTTTCCTGTCTCCAACTACATTTGCTTGTATGGGCAGCATGAGCGTCTTCTTAATGATCTTTATTATCGCTGGAATGAAGGGCAGATTACAGATCTTTACAGGTAAGATCAACTCAACTTTGTGCGTAAAATCTACATTCTGACAGAATTTTAGTTTTATTTTATTATGGTTTATCTTCTGGCTGTTTTCCCTTAGAACAAAAGATAGTTTGGGTTTTTTTAAATATTTTCCATTATTTGGCAAAATTATCAGTGGTAATGCAAGCCCTGAAGACCTTACTGGAAAGAGCTGTGTGTCTGAGATTTGTTTAGAGAACGAGCAGTGGTTTACTTGGCTGTCTTTCATCTGAAAGAGCATTTCAGTATCGTATAACTTTTGCTTAGAATATTCAGTAGGTTTAACTCATTAAGCTGAACCTGAACAATCCTTTTTTACTGAAGATTCATATTCAGAAGTCACTTTTAAAAGTCAGTATTTTTGACACTTTGAATCAAATTTTTAAGCTAAAGGTTTCTAGGGAGATTTTAAATCACTCATGACGATAGTCACACTCAACAACTTGCCTGCTTATCTGGTGATAAAACAAACCCTAAAGTTTATCCTCTAGACTGTGTTCTCTGTGTAAAGGAGTTATTTTAACTTAATTTGATAGCTGGAGGCTATGTCAGGACTCTGCATATTTAGTGGAGGTTCCCCATGCAACTTGCAGGACTTCTCCCACCACAGCACTTTGCAGCAGTGAAACAGGCCTTGCAGATTTGCTGAGGTGCTCCCCGCTGCCTGCTGTGCTCAAGCAAGCGCAGGGCAGTGCTGGGGACTAGGCAAGGACTGAGGTTCTCTCAAGTGGTGGGAGAGGCTAAAGCGCCTGGCTATTTCTAGCCAAGATTTATGTGCTGTCTCCTCTGAGAGAATTTTTCATTGCTTTTGGAAATGCAAACTTAATTAAAGAAGTTATTACGGAGAGAGGAGGATCTGAAAAAATGTGATCTACCATATCTTTAAACTTCTGCTACTTCTCTAGAATTTCATATCTTAAAAAATTACCTGGCCTGAAAACTCAGACTTGTTTTATTCCTCATGCATCAGTGAAAATCAGTGCTTTGGAGGTCAAGCTTGATTTAAAATAAACAAACAAACAAACAAACAAAACACCAAAAAAAACAAAACGAAAACAAAAAACCCACAACCCACAAACAAACAAACAAAACCCCAAAACCCAAAAAAAACAAAACCAACCAAACAAAAAAACCTCCAGCCTTGAGTTTCATTCATGGGGTAGAATTCTTTGAGCATGTAATTGAAACAGGAGGTAAAGAAGAAATTGCTGACATATCTTATTTTGATTCTTATTTTAAAAAAAATCCCTCACAAGTGGTGGCTTGGGAACCTAAATTGTCACACATTGAGAAGTGAAGTACCACATTACGTGAGCTGGTTTAGAGACAGAAAGCCAAACACTGGAACAAATGGTAGATTTTTATCATGATACAAAGCTGATAGTGGTGCCTTAAAAGTCTCCATGTCTGATTGTGTTATAACTGATTTGAAGAAAGGCAGAAATCGTAGCAAAATTTTCAGATTAAACAATGTTATTTAGGTAACAGTTTGTAAAAGTTTGTTGTAAAGGATGTGCTGTGGTCCAAAATAAACTCTGCATGATAATAGCAATCTGTTGGTTCAAAATTCTGTAGGAATGAAGCACCTGATATCTTGAGACAGGGACTTAAGAGCCTCTGAATTCCTGTACCTCTTTCTCTAGCTTTTGCACTTCTGCTGGTTCAGTGTCAAAAAGCTTCACCAGAATATGGATAAGGCATTGTACGCTGCTAAGGACAGAGAAATGAGAATGTCTGCTGAAATCGGGGAGGAGGGGGGGAACCAGCCAAGCCCTTCAGTTAATGACAAAAGATTGGTTTGTATGCTGTATTTTGAGAATAGTGGTATTAGCTGCCGTCTCACAGGGTGAACTCCCCTGAAAAGGACTCAGGGCTTCACCGGGACTGGATGTGCAGCTCTCACAATTCTTCTGATGCGTTTTGCAGTCCTCTTGCTGCACTCTGTCGTCATCGTAAATGTTACAGAGTCTAGCTCCTCATTTTTTCGTTCTCATCTTGTACTGAAAGGCAGGATGAACCCAAACTTCAACTGTGAGGTTTAAACGTTTCTTGGACAAAAATGCTTCTTTACAAATTTCACTTCAGGAGACCTTTGTATGCCTCTGCTGAGAGGAATGCGAAACTTCTGAATTATTGCTGTTACAGGGATTGATTTTGATTTATAGAAAATGTTGGGTTTGTTTTACAAGAGAGGAGTGGCACACAGCAAATGTAAAGTTCACATGAACAATTGTCAATAGGTGTTAAGTAGAAACTGAAGGAGGATGACACAATTGTATGAGATACGGACTAAGATGACAGATAATTTTCTTTCCTTGTCACAACTGATGCTGATCAGCTAATACATTTTGAGCACTGGAAGAAACTCAATATTCAGGTTGTGGCAAGGTATCATCAGTCTTTTTCATGGTGTTAGAATATGCAAACACAGCTGTGACCTAATGTTTTCTATGAACCACAAATATTGCCAGACACGCCTTTGTTGTTTGCCCAGATGTGGTTACAGTGTCAGTTGTTATACGTACTAGCAAGTTTCACACCAGTATCAACATCTGGAAGAATAAATCGTCTTGCTTTGGGATTTCAGCCTGCAACACAGGTAGCAGTATTTTCCTAACCTTGACAAAACCAGCATTTGTTCTCTTCCTCTCTGTTGCTGCACATTGGGCATGTAGCCCAGGCCAAGGACCTCGGTGCAGCTGCACTTACCTGCAGTCTTGATAGCTACGCACGCAGATTTTGAAGAGATGAGACATTAAATTTCTGAACAGACAGCTTATTTCTTCATGAGAGAAATTAAGAATGTATTAGC
Organism: Burhinus oedicnemus; assembly: GCA_008921705.1. Taxonomy (NCBI): domain Eukaryota; kingdom Metazoa; phylum Chordata; class Aves; order Charadriiformes; family Burhinidae; genus Burhinus; species Burhinus oedicnemus. The sequence continues at coordinate 827,045 of VFFE01007661.1, read as the reverse complement.
CTCCCTTGCTCTCATGATCTTGATAGGATCCCACACAGCGCACAAGCTGATCAGGGGATTAAAAGTAAGATAAAGTTCTAAACATCCACAGAGATTTTAAGAATCTCAGGAGAGATGAAGATCCCAGTGATGATCTGTTAATAGGATGAGTCAGGCCAGTCAACATTGTAAGAGTAAGAAGTGCAGCTTTATCTGATGGCAGCACGTAAACTCATTGGGGGAGTCATTAGCTCCTGCAAGACTCGTTATATCTTAACTCGTCTTTGCTTACCAGGATCTGAAGGGTCAGGGTCCTCTCGCATTCACGTACTCACAGGCACCCGACCTGCATGTCCGGGTGGTCTGGCCAGGATCACTAGTGTGCCACACAGAGGGACACCACTTATCCGGTCCTCATCACATCTCTTGAGCTCTTCTTAATTAGTCGTGATGAACTAATTTTGGACTTGTCTTTTACAGCCTTTAGATGTGGATGTTGTGTGGGATCTTTTGCCTCATTATTTTATCTCGCCTCTCGTTAGCCTGTGGCAAAATTCCTGAATTACGGTTGCCAGGTTTTTCTTATCTGGTTATTTTATTGCCTCCACTCCTGTTTTTCATCATCTTTATACCTTATCTTTAGATAGATTTGTTCCTTCTCTTCTTGCTATTTGGTCATTTGAATGAAATCACGTGTTGCTCTGTAGCAATTAACGTATGTTGTTCTTTAATCCTTGCTCGCTTGTTTCTTCCGGTGCTTTCACACACATACACGCACATACGTTTCCATTTGCATCAGTCTTGATATTTCTGTTACAAATGTCTGTACAATGAGGAGGATGGATTCTCTAGCTAGTTTACAAGGTGGGAGACAGAAGAGCAACCCACTGCAGTAAAGGAAAGCCCTTTGCAGTCAGCCAAGGCAGAGTGTAAGGACTAGTGAGAGGAGTAAGCAAATTGCCTGTAATCTCCACCTAACAGTCCTAGCACAGAACAAACTGGCATAGGAAATTGCTTCTTTCAGGAGGAGGTAAAGCAATGGAAAAAGGCTGGCAATATAATGTAGTCTCATAATATATAATATCATATATACAATACATATACATCCACATAATACAATGTTCTATACAATGTACATATACATGTACAATATACAACAATATACAGTGCTAAAACCTAGCCATGAGAAGACCATCTATTAGAAGACCATTAACTGAAAAATGTTTTAGCATCTCCTGTGAAATGAAGATTGTCTTAAGGCTTTTATGTAGATTAAAAGTGGTGTCTGGTCTTCTTTTGGCAAGGAATGTGAAAATGCATTCGTTGATTTCTATGTGTGTGATAAAAAGAACAAAAACTGGTTTGGGTGGTGTTCACATGGCCTGTAATGATCTCACATGACTGTGTGAATGCAAACCTGATGTTAGGACTCTCTTTGGTTTTGAAAAAAAATCTTTTTAAACTGGTACACATTACGCTTACATTTACTTGCAGTGTCTTCTAGCAGGACATGAAGTGCCCTTAGTGAAAAGAAAATGTGGACTGTGGAAAATGTTGTGGTTTGTTAGTTAAGCTTCCAAACTTGCTGCTTTGAAACATTAATTCCCCTCTTCCCTTCTTTATGCCTCTATTTTGGGGAGGGCCTTCCTTTAAGGCAAGAAAGTACAATGTTTTAATCTTTTGGTCTGCATTTAGATTTCCCAGCATGGCATCTAGTTCCAGGAATGGACACAGTGGAACAGCTGTCACCTGGGAGCTAATTTATTTCTGTGTAGCATGCAAATTATCTTTTAAATAATTAGAGACTGCACCTAGCAATGAATTTCCTCACTGATTTGCGTTCAGTATAAGGGCTGAAAGTTAACCCCATGATACCGGATTTCCTGACCGTAATGTGCCAGTGCCATTTTCAAATTAGCAATAACAACAGGCCCTCAAGATTCAGCTAACTTGAAGAAGTAACCCCTTCCGGTTGTGCGCATGAAACTGCAGCTAATGGTAATAATGAGATAAATAACATTTCCTTTTGTTGAGAGAAAAGTTCCATTGATTTCAGTATGAGTTCAACATGATTAAAAGCTGCAGGACTTGACCCACAACCAAATGAAAGATTGAAATCACCTCTCTCACCTCCTCCCTTCCCCCTACAGTAAATGTCCTTTGTGGAGGAAGCTAAGCAGGGTGGTTGGCATGCATCGCCCGGTCCCTGGTGCAGGTCAGAGGGGTCCACCAGTGGCTGCTGTCCCAGCCTAGTCCCACACCAGGGAAGGAAGCCCCTCGGCCCCTAGATTTGGAAGACCAACAGTCTGATGCCCCCAGTCACACTATGATACTGATTATGTGTATTCAGACTGCTGCCCTTTAAGACTTCTAAGTTCGTACGTTTATCAGCCTAGCAAGCAGTAACCAAAAAAAGCCAGCATAAAATCATCTGACTATATTGCCACAGTCACTTGGCTACAAAATGCACTAGCGCACCTGAGAGTGTAAGCTTTGAGTGAGTTAGATACTCCTCTTCCATATTACAGTATTTTCACAGCTCACTGAAAGCCTCAAATGCTTTTGAATTAAATTTTTTTCAGGGAAACAATGCTTTTAGCTCTCATAGTTAAACCAGCCAACGCTGTATCTGATGGAACTAAAGAGTTTTAAAGTTTCTTTTCCTTTCTCCTCCTTTAGAAGACAGGTACTATGGACATTTTTAAAGGAGGTCTCGGTGCAACTCTACCCCTGCACAGTTAAAATAAATGCTTCTCAGAATGCCTAGCTGCCTTATTTGTGATCCCAGTGATATAGATATAAATTTGATAACAACAGATATTAGGCTTTTTCAAAAATAATTGCCTATAGTTAAGCTTTTGCAACCATATTTGGCCCTGATTCTCATAGACGTGAGGTACTCCAGCTTAATTCAGAGTAGTGTCTGAGCAGGCTCAGTTCATTACTTAGCTAAACATGAATTTAAGAGCCAATGTTTTTGTTCCTACCTATGCAAACAACAGCTGAGGAAATAGGCTGTTAAGCCAGAAGATGACCACATCCAGTCAGACAGCTGTCTCTTCTGACTGCACCACAGTGGGATGCGCTTCATCCCTTTGACTGTTTTATAGGATGCCAGGGTCTATTGGGCAAATTGTCAGGGCCTTGGACAGGCAATATTTACTGACCAAGAAAAGCCTCATCCTCACTTGTCATTGTGCTACAAGAAAAAGGCACCATTGCCATCAGTGATGATCATCACCCTTCCATCTGCCTCATGTCACCACAGTCGGTGTACTCACTCCATCTGGGCCTTTGGCCATTATGTTCCTGAGCAGAGAGGTCTTACAATGTAGTTGTCCGATGTCAGGGCAGACAAAACCATAGGAACCAAAGACACAGTATCCTAAAGCCGAGGATTTTGTATACAAACCTTTTATGTCACCTGGGAATTTAACAGCATTACTCCCTAGATTTAGAATCCACTTCAGGAAGGAGTTTCTGCAATTTTTATTCATATCCCATAAGGTTGCATCTCAAAAGCGTCAGCTGGAATTTGAGCACCCAAGAGTGAGGCTCTTTCCAAGAGGGAATACTTCTCTTGAAGGAAAAAGAAAGCAAATTCCTGTAGGTTTCATATGAAGTGCTCCCTGTACCACACTCCTTCCCTTCCCTTAGAGGTCTCCAGTGCTCTTTTGAAAGCCTTCAAATTCTTTCCATTGCCGTAGCAGCAGATAAAAGAGGGGGGTGGGGAGACACCTCCAAAATATTTTTTTTTTCTTCTATTTTTAAGCTTATAGATTTGTTACTGGTCATCAGTGCTCCATATTGCTTCACAGAGGAGGAATGGAACCAGCCAGTTACACCCTTTTGTGTTCTCCTGAGATGAAAGCAACTGTAAGGCAGTTGCCAAGTTATGGAATGTGTCCACAGAGCGGTGGAATCTCCCTCTGCTGCATCTTAAGTACAAAATGGATAATTAGAGGGGTCTCCTGATACTTGGCAACCAAATGGATGCTCACTGGCATCATGCCTTTAATATGAGATAGAAGTGCTTCATGTAGGCTTCATTTGGCGTTAATGAAAACCAAATCTACTAATGTAATGCATAAAAATCTGACCCACTAGTTTCTAAAATACTTAAGTAGCTTATTTATCAAATTAGCTGTGAGTGGTTTTTTACTTGGGATTTTGTAATACTATATTAATGAACTTGTTTTCAGTCATGGCCTACAGAAGATGCTGGTCGCATCACATTAATGTGCCAGTAATACTGATGACGAGGCAAAGGAGTACCACTGTTGCATGACAGCGAGTGCAGCAAAGGCAGCATCACGGGAGGAAAGGCACAGATTTGGGCTGACAGTGATGAAGTATCCTGTCAGAGGCAACATCGTTATGCCTCTGAAGTGTTGTGTTGCTCAGCCATCCCCTTCTCAAGTTTCTTCTTGTACCTATTCACCAAGTTTAATCTCTGCGTAATGCTGAAGTTAGTAAGATGCTGTACGTTAAGCACTTCTGGTATTTAACAGTTTGTAAAGCCTGCTGATAGACTAACGCATGGCGCAGCAGTCAAAGTGCTTTGAATAACACATAACATAGAGTACTAAGTGCTCTATTTATATTGTGTTTATATTTAGCTCTTACCAGAAATGTGGTTTTACTCATCTGTACTTACTACGCTTCAGTTTGCATCATGAAGCCATCCTGGTACATACAGGCTGGACACTGAGATTTTTCTGTATATATACGTAGGCTTTCCAACTAAGAGCTGAGGAATGTTACAGGGTGAGTCCTGCAAAGGAGTCAGAAACGGCAGTGTGTATTTTAAAGGACAATTAGCAGTGAAACCTTACAGGCACACTCATCTAAGCTGAGCTCAGAAAGACTTTGTTACTTTTTTTCTTTTTTAATAACTTGGTTTCCAACATTTTAAGGACTTGTCTAACTCATTGACAATTTGTCTACCCTGCATAGTGGTCTCAAGTAGCACCATGAGGAGGATGAACTTGCCACTGTTCATCACATAGTAGCAAAGCTATCCGCAGCCAGATGCAGGTGCACTCTGAGTGCCTCATCTCCATTGCAAGCTTTGGGGTTCTCCGGAGCTGGGGTTTATATGTGTGCACCAAGCTGCAAAGGTCAGTTTGGGGACTGGTGATATGAGAGGCCAGGTCTGTAGAGAGAAGCCCCCCATTGGAAGACATTACCCAGAGGCTCTTTGGCAAGTAAGAGTTGGGAGGGTGACTTAATGACTCTGGCAATACCTATCCATGGGACAAAAAGTACAGGGGATTTTGCCGAAATGTAGTGACAAAGGCATTTTTTTCCCAGTGCCAGAATAGCAGATCGGATTCAGTGCTCACATATGAAGGGAACGAGCAACTTACACGTGCATAGGTCTGTGGTGATCCACATCGGTATTCACTGCTGTTAGCGAGGCGACACGAAAACAGGCTAGTGCTCCTTTTGCTGCATGCAGCCTGGCTGTGGTGGCTGTTGCTGTCCGAGAGGCTAAGCACCCTGAAAAAAATACGGGACACTCTACACAAAGTGGCACAGCTTCAACAGCAGCAGGTACCAATATGCAACAGGAGACAAGGCTGCCAAACATGCAACAGAAATGCACGAAGGGAGTCAAACTCCCTTTCACTAAGATGCTTTGGAAAATTTCACCCAGGAACTATAAAAGTGAGTATTATCACTGGATGTTTCCTTAGCTGTCCTCTTCAAACCCTGTCATTTATGCTCATGTTACTTTTTTTTTTTTTTGTACTAGCTGTACAAACAAAATGCTCAAAAATATTTTGAGCAGTATGAACAAGTTTAACTTATTTTAAAGTAACCATTTAGATCTTTTCTACTTAAGCTCAATTCACACATCGTAGTACTGTTTACATTAGGCTAAAAGTGATTTATTAAGCAGTGTCATTTAATGAGAGTTTAAGCAGAAACACCACACTAGACTGTTTATTGATGCAGCTCTAATAAATCTTACAATATAACAAATAAATTAGGAAAAAGAAGAACATTCATTTTCAGTATTATTTTTAAAAGGACTAGGTGAAGTTACAAATTTATAACTTACAGCCTGGATAATCAGTGATTATTTAAACATGAAATGCACACTACCTAGAAAAGCTGTTTTTAAACCAGACTTTCAAAAATGAAGAGTGATTGTTCATTAAGAGAAATACTAGAATGCACTGCTGTCTGGAATTTGCCAATCCCATACCATTAGCACACCATGATTACATTTAAGAGATTCCACCTTAGGCTTTTGTTCATCATGCAGACGGTGAGACTTATTTTCTGCAGGGATGAAACAAAACAGAAAGGAAATGTGGCAGGTAGTGAGCATGGCTGAGAGGGACTAATGCTACTCAGTACACTTTACAGCCTAATTAGAGGAAAAATTGTATGCTTTTTATGAAGAGAGAGACGGGATAAGGAAAGAGGAACATATGAAGGGGGATATCAAAGCACTAACAGCTTTTTTGCTACCAGAATTAAATGCTAACCCCAACATGCACTGGTAAAGCTGTACTTGCAGAGCAAATCAATATAAATGGTAGACCCCTTCAGGTGGCTTTAGATTTCTATATATTAATGTAGTTTTTAAGGAGCAGCTAACTTGCTAATGAAGAGCTACATTACTAAGAAACCCCACATCCAAATTAGTAAGTAAAGGCTAGTCAACTGAATCTTACCACATTAATTTGCAGTCAAATCTTGCTGATTCATATTAATAATTATGCAAACCATTATGAATGATTGAACTCTGAATTCATAAACAAGTAATTGCAGAAAAGCAATCATGCCACTGCACACAGCATATTTGTTGATTTTGTGCGTCAGATTTAATTTCCTTTTAATTGTTTTTCATAATACATTACGTGTGAAATGTGAAAAAATGCAATAAACCTTATTTCAGGGTCAGCCATAATTTCCTCATAAAAAGAGCAGACAGCAATGTTTCTATATCAGTTTTAAAGAGCACAGAGTTTAGAAAGTTTAAAGAGCAGTTCAGTGAGAATCAGCGACACAATAACTGTTACTATCCAGTAAAGTATCTAAACTTTGCCAAATTCCAGTGCTGAAATAACAGAGACTATCTCTCAAGGATACTTAAGAATAGGAAAGGACTGCAGTATCTCCACGTGAAGCAAGTATTGCTAAGATCTGCTTTCTGATGGTGCCTCCAGGTAATGGCACTTTAATGTAACATTTCCAGGATATTAAAAATGCAGAAAACAGAAGTGATTTATCAGTCATGATGGATAACGGCTATTTGCAAAGTGAAGATGCTGGCAAGCAATACATAGTGCAAACCATGACCCACATCCCCTGCAGTCAGCAGGTCTCTGCAGTAACCCCAGTGAGGTTTTGGACTGGGTGCAGTGGGATCGGTATTGTCCTCTACTAGGTCTGGATTTAGTGGCCATTTTTCTTGAGCAAGAACTGCAAGATCGGTTGCACTGCACTATGTTTTGCTATTGCAGCTACAGAAAAAAGGGTTTTGTAAACCACAAGTTTTAAAGCAGTTGTCTTCCAAAGAAAAGACATTGTGGGTTTGGTCACGGTTCTGTCAAAAGTGGTAAAAAAGTATAGGCTTCCTTTCTATGATTTACTTATCAAAAAGTACAAAAGAAATGTCAGCCTATAAATTAGTGAACACTATCATTACTTTGTAAATCTGCCCAATGAAGTAAAACACAGGTTCATTGTCCATAAGACTATTGATTTCACTAATTACTGGGTCAGAGCAGTAACAGAGAGTCCTACATTAATGAATTTAACGGGAGTGACTAAAATGCATGGACAAACAGGTGTTCAGTGAGTAGAACTATAGAACAAGGAGTTAAATAGCCTTCTTGCTACAACCATGCTGTTGGCTTAACATTTGCTTGATTGTTCAGCAGTTGTAAGTGAATTTTAAGAAATTGTAAATCAGGGAACATTTTATGTTCTTTGTGATTAAGAACAATGCTTTCAGGTGGTGCTTTATGGGATTTTACACAAATTAGTCTTGCTTTTTACCTACATAAATGAGCTGTCTTTCAAAATTATTGGTCAGATGATATTTAGCAGGAAATGCTCGGTGGTTTTATTTATATTGTCTTTAAATTTGCATTTTATGATTCCTGGTCCAGCTATGCAAAGTATATCTGGAAATACTCTGTATCTTTTACTGGAAGCACAATATCTTTGTTATTAAGAGTCTCAAAACCATCCATCTATTGTCCCCAAAACAACGCATCTTCTCTTTTCCTGGCAAGATGGGACATTTATTCTTATGTGCACTTGTGTTGGAGAAGAGACTTTTGCTAATCTGCAAACTGTATTTGGGAAGCAATGTCAAAATGACCTGGAAATTAAAATTGCATTGAATCCCAACCCACCGCAGTACTTTCCTCTCCCTGCTCCCGGGAAGTGGAATTCCCTACTCTCCATAGGCACTCCTGGCATAATTGTATTATACTTGAGCCCGCGTCAGCTGACCAGCTGCTTCAATTTCATCTGTGTTTGTCCTTCTGGTTTGGTTCATGGTGTTTGTTAATAGCAGCAGCTTTCTTCTTACTGACTAGGTAGTGACAAAACCAAGAAGGAATGAGGTATACTGCAGCAAAAGCACACTGGCATTTGGGTGGCTTTTTCCATCTTGTGCCAAAAGCACCAGTGAGAAATTCAGCTTCCGTAAACTGCCAACGTCATTCAAGTTTAAGGAATCCAAACATGCTAAGGGATAACTTTGAATATTCTGAGGTCCAAGTATTTGAGAACTGACAGACTGTCTTCCAGATGTAGCTGATGCAGGCTGGAGATTTTCCATTTCAAGCATTACATTTCTTCTTAAAAAAAGAAATGTAAACCCAGAAAAATGGACATCCATCTTGAAAATTTACCGTGTTGTACTAAGTGTGGGAAGCTACAGAGAGGAAAAGAGACTCTACACTACTTACAGATTAATAGGAGATTAAGTTTATGAATTACTCTGCCTTATATTGTGTACTAAAAAAATGTGTGCAGCTCTGCATATGCTTTTCAGTGCTGGATGATGGAAGATACAACTCTGACCAGAGTCCCACAGAGTTTAATGGGATGTAAGGCAGGTCAGTAGCGATCTGTAGACTGCTTTGTGAAGAAATGGATGTGATTTCAAGAGATCTGTATTAATGATTATTCAGAGACATTTAACAAAAGTTGCAAACAGATTCAAACCACTTCATAGATTGTCTGAGTTTCGGAACTTAGTTGTTTCCTTCAAGTTTATGTGCATCGGTGAAAGAATGGGGATAGCAGGGATGCAAGGATTTGAATTTGGTTTTGTTATTGCTCCCATAAAAGCTTTGAGTAGCAAAAGAACCACCGGCAGACACAGCATCCTCAAAATCTGTAGTTAATAACATGCCAGTAGTCTGCAGAGGGATTTTGCAATGGCATCCTCACCAGGAATGGGTGCCCAGCTGCCCTTCAAGCTTTTGAAAATCCCCCACCTTGTCCTGGTCTCACAACAGAGAAGTCACCGGTAGCGCAGGCAAGGCAGCAGCGAGTGCCAGCTGCTTGGGGCAGCGGTTTAAATTCCCTTAACTGGATTCTACGCTAGAGCGTGGCAGTCTCAGCGTGCACACGCGCTCTGGTAATTTGATAAGCTCACCTGCAGGGAGGGATTATTCCAGGTAGTTTAATGAGCCATCAGGTCAGCATTCCGACTGCATAAGGTGTGCCCACAGGCCTGTCCGCAGTGGCACCGGTTATCTGTGCTGTCATCAGGCTCATGAAAGCAGCAAGAAAAGGAATGGAAGTAATTAAAAACATATTACAATCCTCATATTAAAAAGAAAACCACTATTTCTCAGGCTGTAATAATAAGATTTACTTTCACATTAAGAGGAATGAGAAAATCAAACCTTTTTTAAAAATTGGTTTCTGTTTTTTTGCCACGTTGGATACATTCATACCACTGCTTTGAGTTTCTCTTTCCACCAGTGGTGGGGTTTGGGTTTTTTTTTTGGAGAGGATTTCAGCTGAGATTTTCCAAGAAAAGCACCTAATATGAAATGCATAAAGACTAAATCAACAATGGTCCTCAGAAGCCCATCTTTAATAATATAAGTGGAAATTATTTGGGCCTTGCTTTGCTTCATTTTCATGAAGGGAAGCCCAACTTGCTGAAGTTTGGAAAGCATTGCAGTGGTGTGATAAAAGTGATCTGTATGAGTATCACAGTTACGCCAAGCTTGCAAATGGTACACGATTAGGTCTACCAGAGTAGGTCAGCTCACTCTACAGAGCCGGTCTTCACTGTTCCGCCATTACTTTCTTGTCATGGGATTTAAAATTATTTATAAAAACTTCAATTTTTTTTCTTAAACTTTATATCTTGCTTTTTGTTTTGTTGTTGTATGAACCGAGTGTGTTATTCTGAAGATTTTTCATTCAATTTTTAAGATTTTCTGGCTTTAACATCTTGCTGTCGGTGATACACCTCATGCTGTTAGACCAGACTTAGACGGCAGAAACGCTGCCAGAGGTCAGCGTCAGGTCCTCACTGCCTCTGCTTCAGAGTGCCAGGACACACCGCAGACGCAGAATTAGCTTTCACAGAGGCAGAAGCCTTGTTCTCCGAAAGTGGTGTGTAGTTGCAAATGAAATGGAAAATAAATACAGATAGCTCTCAGACAGAACGCCGTGTGCGTGCACACTCCATCTTTGCTTGCTAGCAGTGGCCAACTTTGCCCATTTTATTTAATGCTGTATCTCTTGAAAAGGGAAAGATTCCACGTCTTTTGTACAGGACGCCACTAAATATTTTCCTCCTTCTTCCCTTTCATCTAATGCAGGCTACACATCACAAATGAGGCAGAACAGACTTTAAATATTGTTTGTCAATGAAAGGCGAGACCAGCTTCCTAGCAACAGAAAGGATGTCGCTTATTGTCTTCAAAAGGAGACCATTTCATCCCATCTCGTTACAAATGCCTTCCCATGATAGCTTCTGTCGATATAAAAGTCTGCCAGCAGGGGATCCCCGTTAGGAAGTGACCAAGTTTCAAAACCCGTTATGCTCCTGGCAAACATTGTCATCTTGTACATATTTAGCCTGATCGCTCTGGCAGGTTATGAAAGACTAAATGGTGCAAACACATGTGGCAGATGCCGTTCTCATGATAGTTGAGGAGCCTTTGAGCCTCTGTTGGTAGCATGCCAGCTTCATCTTGTATACTGAAGAGCATTATACTTTCAAGCCTTCTACAGCTTGCCCTGAGGGACTGCTGCTGAAGTGGTAATAAAATTCAGAATGAGCCTCAGAAAGTCAACTTGTTGGTTTGGCTTCATCAAATGGGTTTTTTCATTATTAAACTTCCCTTTAGCAGCCATATGTAGATCTGCGTTTTCAAAAACGCCATGTGCCCCTTTGGAAAGGTGATTCTAACTGAAAAGATAAATAGATAAAAACACAGAGCCAGCAAAGAAAGTGAATTGTTTCTGTGAAGCATATCTTTAAATTGCCTTTGGTGGTTACATTTCTTCAGGTGAAGGGAAGTAAAGGGAATCAGGGAGTAAACGTTGTTTACTGGTAGCTCCTCTTGGCAGCCTACATAGAAAATACAGACAAGACATTCTCCATTCCCCCAAAAAGGGCATTTTATTTGCATTAAATATTGCAAACTGGGTGACACGTTTCAGGTTTTGAGCTCCAAATCTGTGAATATTGACAGGAACGGTTAAAAATGCAGTTATGGACTGAGCTGGTAACAGTAGCAGTAGTATGTAGCCTCCCTGAAACGTTTTATAAACAGCATTTAAGGCAACATCGCAGTGAGGTAGGTGAACAACTTAACCAAGGGTGCAAGATGTGCCTCAATCAAGAGATGGAAACACCTTATCAGGGTTAGAATTAAAATTAAGATGCCAGCTTGAAAACAAAATGTTTGGCCAGTGAAACACAGCTTTTAGCAGGGCATATCAGTAAAAATAGAGTCTTTAATTATCTTAATGTATTCTTGTATAACACCCCCCTTTTCCCCGCTTTGCTATCTAGTATCAACATTGAGTTAAAGGTTTGTGTTGGGTGGGGTTTTCTTATGAAGGTTTTATAAATATTTGGGGAATATTCTGTTCTTCTGTTGCTCTCTGCGCACATTATAGGTATATAATTACTTAAATAAAAGATACTTAAAGCTGAGGTCATCTTTTCTAACATTTCATATCCGAATGAATAGGTAGTGTCAGTCATGGTAACATGCTACCAGAGACTCCTAGGCTGGGCAGCACTTAGCGTAGCAAGAACGCAGTATTTGTAGTAGTGTCAATAAATACTTCTACTGTGAAAACATCTATGGGAGAGAGCCCCACTGTGCTGGACACTGTGCAAATCTAGGAGAGGCAGCCCCAGCCAGCCCATGATACAAAGAAACGCAGATGAGGGGGCACAGTGGGAAGGGGGAAGAGAGCTTATGATGGGATGAGTATTAAAAAAAAAAAAAACCACAGTAAAGTTCTGCCAGGTGCACGAAGTGTTATTAATTGTGCAGGGCATTAGTGAGAGCTGAAGTTCGTTCAAAAAATGGGAGGGGGGAAATCCTGCCATTAGACATTAATGAAAAAAAAAATCTTCTGCAAAAAGGAAACTGTACATTAGTTTTCTGTAGACAGATATGTCAGAATTATTAAACTTGTGTAGCGCCTTTTAAGGTGCTTTATCCAGGTGTTCACTTAAAGACCACCCAACTGAATCAAGTGATAGCACACGCGTACTCCTGACAGCAGTGCCAAGCATGCCGCTGCCCTTCCAAAGGCGAGAAGGTTGGTCGCAGCCATGCAAATGCACCCATCTTAAAACTTCTGGGTGACCCTGCTGACATCTATTCAGTCATTACTGGGATGAACGTGGTGCACCTCCTGACTCCAGTTAACATTAACAAGAATTACACACAGAGCATCTCACTGAAGCTGTAAAAATTATTTTTCATTAGAGATGAAAGAGAAATAAATCACAGCTTCATAATCTAGCTGCCTCCAGTTATATTTACAGCCTTGAGGTTCTACATCGAGTCATGTCCTCTCCATCCTTTTACTCCTTTTTCACAGAAGAATGCTGTCATGAATGCTGTCACTGAAAAAAAAAAAAAAAAGAAGTTACAAGAGCTTCCTCCTAGAATAGGTTCAATTTAGCTTCAGCGTACTGGTGCAAAGAACATATTGCAACACTGTGGTGGCCTGTTTTTCTGGCCTTTATTAATCCAGAAACCTTAATGATGAACAACATTTGTGTCATTGTCTACACAAATTTAATTTGTTTATGCAGCAGTTCAGTTAATCCTGCAATCTGCTTTTCTCAAATGAGGACAGATAATGGAGACACCGTTCTTTACAGGTCTTCAGGCTTTTAAATTCTGATAAAATCAGGATTCTTCACTGGGTCTTGCCACAGCTCTGAATTAAGCCACTTTAAATGTAATTACTGAAGCTGGCTGTACATCAGGAACATCCATTAAAAGAATTGATTGACCATGCTGTTATGGGAGGCATTTTATGAACAAACGATCATGATGGGTCCAGAACTGTAATTTATAAAGGCAAAAAAGCAGGTAAATACTTTATTAGTGGTTAATGAGAGGTTCACAAGATAACTAAATTTCTTCTTTTTTAACCAGCTACTTCAGGGAACCTTGGTCCATGGCCATCTATCACGATCGGTTTATTGATCTCAAGAAGGAACTGCGCCAAATCCTGATGTCGGAACAGGTAAGAAAAATGACTGGCGAGTGCATTTTATTATTTAGGTAATTTGTTAGTGTTGTTCACTTTGGTTTCTTCTCCCATCTTTCTCCTAAAGCTTTACATTTCTGTTTAGCTATTTCCTTTGGGAAACCTGAGCAGATCCTATGCCTCACGGCGGGGGCTGGGGGGTTGTGTGTGTCACCAAGTACAGCATATTGTTCAGTTTCATTATTTGAGGATGTTTTCAGATTTGCCAGTAGAACTTTAGGTTGCTTTGTTTTCCTTCACAGCATTTTTGCATTACATGTGCAGTTTAGTACGACTGCCCAGCAGAATCTGGAGGCTTATTTGTTCAGTTATCCCCTTTTTTTATTAATGTTCCCTAATGCGAATACACTACAGGCCATCCTAAACCTGTCTCAGCTGAGACTATGAGAAGTAGATTTTTCAACATCTACCCACAGGGAATTGTTTTTGTAGCCGAAAGAGTGAAAGCAACTGCCTTTTTCAGTGGTAAGTGGATTTCCTGAATAAGGATGAAATTAAAATGTTTGCTAATGCTGTTTACAGCTTTGGTCTTAGTACCATAGACGGAGACATAAAGCCTCAGCAGCCTGTAACTCTGCCTGCTCCAAATCCAAAGCCCACTGCGCTCCACAAAAAGAACCGCTAACTGCAGATTTCCAACAACCCCAAGAACTGCCTCCCCCACCCCCTGATGAATTTCTGGCTGATCCCAAACATAATTTGCACTTTGGATCTTGATACTTCTAAGCCATTACTTGGGACCAATTTACCCTCTCTCTCCTCATGCTGCTTTTGCTTTTGTATAACGCAATGGAATTCCGTGCGATGGCAGGATTTTTTAAAGTATTCACTCACAGAGTTTTTAACTGTGCAGAAAACAAACAGAATGAACTGTAAATGGAGGCAGGGGGACAAAAGGAAGGGACGTTGCATAGACTGTAGCCCACCCATTTCCGTGGCCCAAACTGGCGTGCTGTCGTATGTCACAGCTGTAGCCACACAAACGCTCGACCCCTGCCTCCTCCCAGAAGGGCTGGATGCAATTTTCCTCCTATTGTCATGATACAGAAAGCGCCTCAGTGCAGTTCTTATTTGAGATTCTCTTGGAAGATATCTATAAAAGAACACAAAATGAAATCCTGTGCAGAATGGGAGGCCTGATGAGAAGTGTTTTTCTTGCCATCATTCAACCACATTTCGCATGCTGTGTGAACAACTTTAGAGAAAGGGGAATTGGTGTCCTACAAATTAAAGACTCGCTTGCCTTACCCTTTCCTTGTCGCAGTAGTCCTGACACACAAAAATAGTCTCACTGAACAGACTGAAAGCACCTCTATGAGTCAGAATTGCTTGCATGAACATAGATGACGGTATCTGCATCTGAACGTCAATTTGTCTTTACTTTTTGTATTTTTATTTGGATTTTCTTCACGGTGATTTTAACTATATTTACTAAATACCACATGTATATGTGTTCCTTGGGTGTTCCTTCTAGGTGCATTGCCAAATACATAGTAGGTACCATGTGCTTATGGAATATATCTTAAATGCCTCGGGGTTGGCTGTATTTCTATATGGAGCAAGAGACCTGCTGTCTTTGCTTCCTGTTGCTCGTATTCCAGCTGACTTCGGCATGCAGATAAACTAGTAATGAAATGTAAAAAAGGAGGGAAAAATACAGCTTTGAAAGAGATGTTTTAAGAACTGCGAGTGTAAATGCACAGAAGTCCGACATTTCTGGTTACAGTTTCCACAGAAACTGGAAACCAGTCTTGTGCATTTAGGGATAATGTTTATGGAAATGTTCGTTTCTAGTAAGTAATATATGCACAGAAAAGCCAGTTACAGCTGGGACGGGCACTACGTTTTTAGCCTGTGTATTGAAATTGTCACCCCAACACCGCACTTGACGTAGGCATGACTCTTGCACAGGATGCTTTTGCCCGTCGCTGAAAGCCGAGCGATGGCACGGGGGGAATGTTTACCCTTCCGCAGGATCACAAACATGTGTTTATTTCAACATGCAGAGCTCCAGCTATGCAAACATGCAGATGGCGGGGCTGGGTTTTTGCACCTACATCAGCTGTTGAAGTATGACAGCAAACTGAGGGCACACATGTGCAGCGCGAGATTTTCCAGAAAAGGCACTTGTCCTCAGGAAGAAATAACGGTCTGATTTTTTCAAATTACAGCTGGGGTTGCTCTGTCAGTTAAAAGCAGTAAATTAGGGATCTGGGAAGCGGGGGCGGGCGGGAATTTCCTCCGGTGAGCGCTAGAAACGTGTCAGGCAACGCCATGTCGGAGAAGGTCAGACATTTCCACCAGTTCTCGCACACGAAGACGGTGGGTTCGGTTCCATGCAAACGGTTGCGTCTGTGGCCATTCGCGCAGGTAATTTTGGAGGGATCAACCGAGCAATGCTGGCCACCAGAACCGCCAGCCACGGCGGCCGCGCTCTCGGCTGGGAGCGCCGGTGAAGCGGGAAGCCCGCGGAGCCGCTGGCCGTGCCGGCCGGTAGCCGTGCCCGCCGCCACCCCGTGCCCTGCCACACGCGTCTGGCCCCCGTCACGTTTTCACGCCGTTTTCGGTCCCTGCCGCCACATTTCACGTCTCGGGTGCGCGTTCCCGGGCGAGCACGCTTGCCGGGACGGCCGTCTGACGGCTCTGCCTTGCAGGTGCCCGGGCTGCCCCCCGCCGCCGAGCCGCCCCCGGAGGACCCCGAGGAGCGGAGCCCCTGCCCACCGCCGCTGCGGGAGCCCGTCCTCCGCTACCTGCGCCGCCACCGCTCCCACCTGCCCATGTACGCCCCGGCCAGG
>VFFE01007661.1:739580-810496 GCA_008921705.1 Burhinus oedicnemus | reverse complement strand
GAAGGGGGGGGGGGGGGGGGGCAGCGGAGGAAGAAGAGCAGGGTGAGGTGTGTCCGGTCCTGGGGCACCCGCTGTGCCGAGGGGCTGCTGCCCCACGCTGTGGATGCCGGCTGTGGTCTGGAGCCTGAGTCCTGGCCCTTGCCTGCAGCCGTCACTGGGCACGGACCGTCCCTGTGCTCTGCTGCTGTGCCTTGGGAAGAGCCCTGGAAGAGCTTCCAGGCACCTTCCCCTAAAAGTGTTGCAGGGAAAACGTGTGTGTGTGGGACACCTTTGAAGGAGAAGCGGAAAGCTTGGAGTAAGTCCTTGCCTGTGAGAGGGTGTGCTGCTTGCGCTCGGCACTCTGAGGTGTGGGGTTAAGGGGCGTCCGGCTTTCGCTGTGAGCTGTGGAGGCTGCTGCAAGGAAGGCTGAGCTTTTGTGTGCCCCATGTCAAGCCTAGAGCCTCATCCTGCCTGATCCCACTCTGCCGTGTGGTGGGATTTCTGCAGCATCCTTCAATAACGACAGGTTTTTGGCAAACCAGGTGTGCTAGGACTCCCCTCTGGAGCAGGGGAAGACATCAATGCGTGAAAAAACCCACAGGGCAGTGACTGGGGCGGGGGGAAAACAAGGTGCGAAGCACCCCGGTTCTCCCTGTGAGGGGAGAGGCGGCTGCGTCCCATAGCCAGCAGCGGGGCTCTCCGTAGGACCTGCCTGGTCCTGGGAGTGTTTTAAGCAGCAGCAGTTTGGGGTCATCAGCCCCGATGTGTGCAGGTGCTCCAGGGCTTGTGTCTGCACGTGGGTTTAGTCAAAAAGTAGTTTCTTAACTTTTTTAGCAAAAATTGTTATAACATCAGTGTAAACGGGGAAGATGTGCTGGGTCAGTGAAACCCTTCTCACAGGTGTCCCAGCACTGTACGGTCTCTCCCTTTGCCCGCAGGAGAAGCCACGGAGCCCACCTCATGGCATGCAGATCTGCCTGGCAACCCCCAGTGCAAATACCTCGTCACCTACTGGTGCGTTAAGGGCCGAGTCCGGGCTGAGAGGTCTCGGCTTGGGTGTTTTGGCACAGTCCCTCTCAGGGACGGTAACGTCTTTGAGGCTTTTGCTCACTGGAAGGTTTCCAACCTGTTCCTGCCACGTTCACTCGCTGAAAGGCTCTCGTCTGAGACACGGCTGCTTCGCCGTGGGAAAGGCAGGTGACCTTCTGGAGCTTCCTGCAGGGAAGCTTCCCAGGAAATGCCTGAATATTTTTTGATATAGCAAAGCTTCTAGAGAAAGAAAATTTTTCTAGAGAAAGATTTTTTTTTTCTTCTTGTTCAGTCAGACTAAAAAGCACCAGAGCCAGGATGCTCCGGCTGCCTTGATTCCTAGGAAACCAACTTCGTTATGCCAGGACTGACTTCAGGTCTAGGCAAAGCTGTGGTTTTAGTTGTAAATTGATCCACTGAAAAAGAGAACGTGGCCTCAACAGCCTTGGAGATACAGGCAGCAAAACATGCTTGGCAAGAAGTGTGGTTTAGCTTTTCCCAGCTTCCCTAACCTTGGAAAGCCCCAGATACTGGGCTGTCACAACCCGGTGTGTCACAGCTGTCTGTGGGCCGGGCAGGCCGGTCTCCCCGGTCTCCTCGCTGAGGAGAGTTTGCCAATGCCCATGGCAGTCCTCTCGTGCCCTTGGAAACTGCTTCCAGACCGATGCCCGGTGCATCCTTCGGAGAGGCCCTGAGGCTCCATCCCCCATCTTCACAGCAGTGCCCCTGCTGAATTCTTTGCTCTAAGCCTTGTGGCACCGACAGGCCACAAAACAACTGCTTCATCTTGGTATCGCTTTCCCAAACAGTCAAGTAAATTCATGCCTGTTCCAGTAGGAGCCAGATAAAGTCAGTCGGCGTCAGAAGAATTTTGCAGGTTTGTAGGGAACCGTCAGGGTAGTCCATGGTTTTGCATCTTCTGCTGGCGGGAACATCCATGGCAGTGGAAAGTGTGGTTAGCGGAGGCTCGTATTTTGGGGATGAGCAAAAAGAGGTGAAACTGGCGTACTTTGTAAACTGGGCTCCGTTCACAAACACCCTGTAAAACAGGGGAACCGTTTTTGGCGTCGCTGGGCTACAGCAGCCTTGGCAGCGCATTCGGGCTGGATCCTGCCTTTCAGCAGCTGCGCTGCCGCAGAGCTTTGGAGAAGGTCGTTGGGAGTGTGAGGCACCAACTGCCCGAGGGATTTTACGTGGAGTGATCAGCATCGCCATTTTACGGCTCTTGCGTCTCTGGCAAGGAAGGGCATCGCCCCACCACCCCGGGTTACATAGCCACCTGCTCACGGCAAGTCTCCGTTGGGCAGTATTTTGGGGAGGGATCTGTCCCCACCCCTCACCAACTTGCCCCAGCGTGGAGCTGCTCCTCCCCTGCACTGTCCCCCGACGTGGGACCTCAGCCTGGCTCTCTCCTGCCTCCAAGACCCTCGAGCCCACTTTATACACCGAGAGCTGAGCGGTGTGGCTGGAACCGGAGCTCGACCAGCACCGCTCGCAGCAGCTTCTGGGAATGCAGGTGTTGCCTTGTCGGTGCCATGGTCTCGCCATCCGGCAGCACCGGCCGGCCAGCGCTGTGCAAACAAAGCCTCCTGCTGTCAGCTAACGAATCAATTTGCTGATGACTCTCAGTGCATCCAGCAGGAACAGGTTTGGGCACCACGGAAAATGCTGATCCTACCCCCAAATGTGACGCGATTTCCAGTCCTTGGAGGCAGTTGGCGCGCAGGTACAGCGGTCGCTCACTCTCCGTGCACGTGGGCAGAGATGTTTGCCCGGTTTGGAAACGGCAGGAGCCTTCCTCCTCTCTGGGCGCTCAAAGAGCTGAACGCTTGGTCTGATACGGATTTTTTGCAAACTGAAAGGAACCGGGGAGATTAATTGCAGGAACCTTCCGGGTCCTGAAAGATGCAGCTCGAACACCATCACTGAACCACAGGTGCAGAGCTAGCCAGAAGCTGGGAAGAGCTTTTCCTGCCGGCGGTGTCACCTCCAGTGCTGCCGCTAGCAGAGGAGTGTAATTTTTTAGCCATTTTTGGTATCAACAACATGGTCACGCACAGCCATCAGTACAATAGGTGCGTCCATCGGCTGCCTCGCTTGGAGAAGCCACCGGAAAACAGAACCAAAGTTTTCTGGGGCTGGCTGTGCGGCTGGAGGCTGCCTGGCCTTGCTGAGGTCTGCTTCTTGGGTGGGTGGGTGGGAGCAGATGTCCCAGGGGCCGGGTCAAGCCCAGAAACGGGCTGGGCACAGGGCTTTCGTTTTGGCTTTCAGACCTCTTCCCCACGCAAACCTGTTTAAAACCCACATCCCTTTTTAATGAGCTGGCAGGGGGAAAACGGCTCATGGAGCTGCAGGTGTTTCTGCCCCTCCATCCCCAGAGAGGCACGCAGTGCCGTGGGGTGATGCGGGGCACCGTGGGGTGATGCAGGGCACCGTGGGGTGATGCGGGCTGCCGTGGGGTGATGCAGGGTGCGGTGGGGTGATGTGTGGTACTGTGGGGTGATGCGTGGTACCATGGGGTGCTGTGGGGTGCCGTGGGGTAGCAGTGCTGACATGCCTCCTGTCCCATCGCACGCCTGCCAGGGCGCTGGGTCCCGGCGGGCATTTTGGGCCAGTGGGGCTACTGCAGCTGCATGGTACAGCGAGTGACCTGGGGCACCCGGGCGTCTCCCCTTGGTGAAGGACCAGGGTGCGGGGACAGCCTGCGGTTTTGCACATTGCCTTCAAACATCTCAAATCCTTCCATGCAGATAAAAAGCCTCATTACGGCTTTAAATGGCTTTAATTAAATTTAGTTTACAATCCGTATAACAAAGGTCTGCCTCGTGGAAACGTTTGATATGTTAATCAGAGAGATGGACACGCCAAGCGTGGCCGTTCATTTCACAGGGCTGTCCTACACATAGAGGCTCCGGGGCAGGACACCGGCAGGCTTTTTTTTTAAAAAAAAAAGATATTATTTAATCTAAGTGCCCAGCTGAAAAGATACGTAGCGTCTAGCAAAGGCACAAACATCTCGGTAATATTCTGGTCCCAGTTTCTGATTTTGCCGTTACCCTCAGTACTGGCAGGGAGAGGCTGACACGGGGCGCTGACACGCTGCGGTGGCACGGCTGCGTCGGCGTCGCTGGCATGGGGAGAGGTGGCCCTGCACCGGCGGAGGGCAACCAGCACGGGGACGCTTTTCGGAATACATCCTCCCGTTACGGTAACTTGGACATTATTTTTAACAGCCGTCCACCTGTTAAATCACCTGTTACTTTTGGAAAAGAATCACTATTTTTAAATACTAATAAAACAGCTTTGCAGCTTCGAAGCGGAGGGAGCATGAAGCCCAACCGGTTCCCCGCCTCGTCTCCTGCGCTCCACAGGCCTTACCCGTGGCCTGAGGACCTCGGCAGTTGTCGACATACTTAATTTTTTAAACCTTTTCTCAGGTGATGGCGAAGTTGAGTACAGAAAGTATTTTAAAGCAGAACAAAGACTCTGCCTGTGCTGCCCCGGGACGGTGACGCCCCAAGTCCTGACGGGGTTTGGGTGGCAGGGTGCTGCTCTGGCTGCCCTAACAGCTGCGGGGGGATAAATGACACTGTTCAGCTTCAGTTCAGAATGGGGTTTTTTATTTATCAGGATAAGGAACAAAGTTATCATTTTATTTGCTAATTTTACTGGTTTTCATATGTAAATTACATGTATTGCAGTAACAGTTCAAAGAAAAAACTGAGGAAAATGCCGTACGTCTGCATGGGGTGCTGACCTGGGACTTCTTATTTAGTTACACACACACACACACACACACACACACACACACACACACAATATAGAATTTATCACGTATAATAGATTATAATTCTACATTAAATATATGTATAAATTATATTCCTTTTATATCAGTGTATTTTATATAGATTATCAATATAAGTATACTTCATAATATGTAGTACAGTGTATAATATTACACACATCATACTATATCAATGTCTATTATATCATATAGTATATATTCTAGAGTATATATTGTCTATTATATAATGCATATTATAATACATTATATACAGTACATAATATTATATATGCATTATAATCATTATTGATACATTATCAATATTAATGGAATGAAATAATATTGTCTTATCAATTTTTCTTAGTTTTGGAGCCATAATTTGTATATTATGGAGTACAGAATATGCATTATATAATGCACTGTTGTGTATGTACATGTATACAGACATATATAGACATATGTATAGGTGCACATACGTATGTGTACACAACATATTATACATACATGTTATGCATAATATATAGTATTACATACTGCATTGTATATAGTACATTTAATACTCTATGATGTATATTATATATGCATTATGCAATATATAGTATAATGTATTATATATGCATTATATAATCTATTTCATATATTATTCATACATTGCTCAGATTATTTATACAACTATAATTTTCTTAAAAATTTTAAAATAAAAGTATACAGCATATATTATGCATACAATGTTATAGTTTATATAGTAAAGTTATAGTTTTTAATAGGAATGTGTACATATATCTAAAGTATATACTAGGTATGTGTGTATATATAGAATGTATATGTAATACATAGTATATAGGTAACCTATAATCCCTATTTTGATAAAATGAATACATCTATAATGAACCTTAATATTAAATACTAATGTATGAACAATATCTAGTGCATATATGTATAATATACTTTATATTATATAATGTGTATCACATTATATACATCATATAGTACATAGATTATAGACCATAGGTTATATATGTTATGCTTATTATAAAGTAATTTTACATACACATATCCATGTATATTTAATACCTATAATATATACTATATCTAATATACATATAGAGATACACATAATATAAAATGTTAGATATATAATTAGATCTACTATAGCATATAATAAATATAACAGATATACATGCTATATTTTATAATGTTCATATAATTATATAATATAGACCATATTAATAGATATAGCAATAAGATAATACATATGAAAATGTTAGGCATTCTTATGTATAAGTTAATTTATATTTATTTTATTTTATTTTATTTTATTTTATTTTATTTTATTTTATTTTATTTTATTTTATTTTATTTTATTTTATTTTATTTTTTTAATGTATGTCCCTCTGGGGACATTTTTCTGCCTGTTGCCGGCAGCTGGCTGGGCTGGGGGTGCTTCCCCCATGCTATGCCAGGCCGGACATTTGCCCGCGCTCCCCACATCCCGCCTGCGGCCGACAGCAGCCCTACGGCCGCACGGGTCACCCAGCGCTGGCCGCATCCATCCTGGCTGGGCCCTGGCGCACCCACTCACCCACCCACGTCTGCTCGGGCACGGGGACCCCCTGCGTGACCCCCTGGGCCTGGGGTGCGGGAGCAGGGCAGGCTGGGGCTGGGCACCTCCTGACGGTGCTGGCTCGGGGCTGCGGTGGCTGCTGAACTCGTGGTCCGTATGGAAGCTGGCCT
The DNA here is from genome assembly GCA_008921705.1 of Burhinus oedicnemus. Taxonomy (NCBI): domain Eukaryota; kingdom Metazoa; phylum Chordata; class Aves; order Charadriiformes; family Burhinidae; genus Burhinus; species Burhinus oedicnemus. Next base: position 803,970 of record VFFE01007661.1, on the reverse strand, counting down.
GGGGAGCGATGTGCCGAGGGAGTTGTGGCCGGAGCGCTGTGCGGGGGGCCGGGCGGGTGGTCAGCCCCGGCACCACTGCTGCCCTGCGGCCACCTGCTGACAGGGGAGGTGTGTGTGGGTACACACCTTGGTATAAATATCCCTCCCCTGGGGTGCATGGGCACCGTACAGCTCAAATAATGACGCAAATTAACGTGGACAGTACAACTAACGCCCTGTGAATTATCCAGCTTCCTCCAGTGTGACGCAGCCATCGTAGACCAGCCCTGGGCACCCCCTTGGCCACGGCACCTTCAGCCAGGGCAGCACGGTAGGACAGACGGTGGTTACGGTGCGGCTGAAGCCGGGACCGCGGCAGGACCCGGGGCCGTACCTGCCAGGCCGGGGGCCAGGTGCCCACGTCAGCCTCAGGGCCACGGAAACGTCCCTCGCTCCATCAGCGCTGGAGGCTGCTTGGCTCCCTGCGGGGACGGCGCCGACGTGACCCCCACCCCTCTCTGCCTGTCCTGCGGCTGCCCCATCTTGCACTGTTCACTGACCCCTGTCTGGGGAAACGGCCGGTTCCCGGCTGCTCACGAAGCTCAACACAAACGTGGCCAGTGCTGGGTCAGGGCCAGGGATCCTCCTCATGAGAGATGGGTGGAAGCCGGGTTCCTAATGCCTAGTTAGTGTGTGAAGTTATTTCTGCACACGGTGAAATTCAGGGCTTTGGGGCCATTTGGATTCATTCTCCGTTTCTGACTAACGCACCTGAAAGCAATTTTAAGAGAGAACTTTTGTCGTCTCTTTTCAGCAACGGAACAGTCATTTCAAAGTATCATCTTTTCCCACTGCTAAATAATCCCCCTGCATCCCACTGGCATAAGCAGGCAGTAACGCATAAGCACCCCGACATAATTATGACTGAGAGCACAGATTCTGCCCCCTCCCCCCTTTTCTTAACTAATATCTCCATAGAGTAGAGAAATCACCATTAGAAACATACTGGTTTTAATGTTCATGCAAATCACTCCGCAGTAAGGCATTACGTGGCTTAGAAAGGGATTGTCATCATGTGTTTCTTGCAATAAATAATGTCTTCTGGGGTTTCGTAACGAGCTGCAGTTGTTATTAACAAACTGCTGCAAGCCCCCTTCAGCGGCGGCCACAGCTAATGCCGTTGTTGTGCAGCTCTGCGGCTCCTGCCCAGCCGGGGCGGCTGCCGAGGATGCTCGGTGTGGTCCAAGCGCCGGGAGCGCTGCACCGGTTAGTGCCACGCTGCACTGGGAGTGCTGCAGCGGGAGCTCTGCACCGGGAGTGCTGCACCAGGGGTCCTCTCCAGAAGGGCCGCTTCCACACTCAGCCGAAGGGTCGGTGCTTTGAAAAATATTGATTAAATATATATGTGCTCGTGCTGCCCGAGTGCTGTAATGAAGGCTCCTAAGCATGAGCTGGAGAAACCCCTCCGATGGCAGCGCTGCCAGCGTTCAATAGCAAAGGACTCTTGGGGAAAATAGGACCAAAAAAAAAAAAAGAGCCCAAAAATAAGAAGGATCAGCCTGTAGCCAAGGGATGAGAAAGGAGAGCCATGTTTTGGCCAGCAGTACCTGTCTAGCAGAGGCGCAGGCTGCGAGCGTGTGGGGCTGAGCGTCCCGTGAAGGCTGAGTCTGGTGGAGCGTGAACGGCCCCAGCCCACTCGGTTGGTGCTGCGGGGACGCGCCTGCGACACCTGGGCTGAAACACCTCACCTTAACGGCCCGCCCTTACGAAGGGTGACAAAAGTACAGATCCTTTAGTAAGACCACAATTCTGCAACCCACTTTTATTCTTTAGAAGAAAAGGTTAAAAATCCTCTTATTTTGCCCTGAAGCTGTTCCTTAGACGTACAACAGCAATTTTCGGTAGTACCTTGGCAGAATTCAGCCCAAAAAAACCCAAACAACCCCATTTGTTCTTTCCCTTTTAGCCCACGGTCGGTGGCAGCGTGTCCAGTGTGAGCTCCTCCCTGTCACCCTGCGCAGCGGGAAGGGCTGGGGACAGCGGGAGGTACCCACCCTCGGAGGGGGTGGCTGGGAGTCGGAGGGGCTGCAACCAGCATGGCTGAGGTTCGAGGGCCACCAAATTAACACCATCAGGCAACCGTGAGGTGTGAACTTACAGGGTTCCCTCCTGTCAGTCCTGGTGTGGCGTTAAAAGTTTTGCCAAGCAGAACTCGCCTCTGGAAACGAAGTGGCTGGTTATGCACCAAGCAGCTGCTTCCGTGGCCGTGGGAAGGCAAAATTCGCACCGGTGACGCCGCGTTACCCCTTTGCCTGCAGCAGCTTTACCACCACCGTCCCCACCGCATTTGAGCCAGACCCGCAAAGCCCCGACCTTGCAACAGCTTGACTCTCACCCAGCGGCTCCAGCTGGTTGGGCGCAGGCACCACCACCCTGACACAGCACCCGGCCAGGTGCCGGACGGGAGCAGCCGCCGGCGTCACCGGACAGTCGGAAGGCAGAGCGCCTGCCCGGCCACGGCACCTCCTGCCTCACAGACGCCGCACACACCACGCAGGTACGTACCTTTTTATTGCTCTTTAAAGAATTTTTGTTGTGAGCTAAGGTTTATTAAGTTTGTGCGGGGTAACAGAACAGCTTTGTTAGCCAGTTCAGAGTACAAAACCGTAGTTGAACTTTTACAAATTAATAGTTTTAGGTTTTTGACATCAGGAAAATACTATTTGCATCGGTGGTTTAATTCTTCCCTGAATTAGAGATGCATATTGCCCTAAAGAGAAGAGTCTCCTTTTATTCAGAAGAATGCCTTTGAAATTATTTCAGACCATTTATCGGACAACTAGGAACAAGACATCCTCGCCTATCCAGTCCTGAAAAAAAAATAAATTAAAATACACGTTTTATTTTCTAATTTCCTTTACTGACACACAAACAGTAGAAAGCAAAACCAAAATGTGAGGCAGAAAAATCAAAACCCTTAGCACATGAGGCTCCTTCCCAGCAGGACAGCGGCGTTACCCACGTCCCGGCGTGCCAGCCAGGTCCCTGCTGAGCGCCACCACCTCCTGCTCTGGGCAGCAAGGGCGCCCGGCGGCACCTTGGGCTGAGCCGGCTGCCCCACTGACCACACAGCCCACAGCACAGTGTCGCGCTGCCTCCGTGTTACTGGCAATAGTTACAGAAGTGTTCCTTAGGTACAGGGAAGTCACAAGGCTGGACGCAGACAGACAGACGTTAACACCCAAGTAGAAGTGCAAAAAAAAAAAAAAAAATACAGTGGCCCAATGGTGCATTTTGCTTCACCGAAAACCAAATCCCCTTCGCTTAAACCGAAGCACATTAAGTTTAGCGGTGTGCATTTGAATGCCAAGTGGCAAAACAAACAAACAAACCAACCCAGAACAAAAAGCAACGAGGTGAGCCAGACCTGAGGAGGGTTGGGAGGGCTGGAGGGGCCTGACGCAACACTCCGGAATGGGCAGACACCGATGTTCAAAACATCAAGAAATAAAGTCAACCCAGTGTTATCAGCTGTACAGCCATCTCCTCTCCTCGCCCACGCGCACCGGGAGGGGCAGGGCAGCCCAGGCTGAAGAGGGTGCCCAGCCCCACCGCAGTCACTTGCGGGTGCCGTCCCGCAGCCGTCGCTGGGCAGAGGCTGACGTTCTGCTGCGCGCGGTGCCTCTCACAAGTCCCGTCTGCCATCCTCGTTCACAGCAAGTGGCTGCAGGATATGTCTCAGATTTCTTTTGTTTTTATATTACACGGGTTTTTTAGCTATAAAAAGTTGTAACCGCTAGAAACCTATGATACACGTAGACTGAAATACATTTCCTATTGAAGATACAAGATTTGCTTACTACACAAAGTGCCAAGAGGACGCTGCACGTCCTCAAAAGCCTTCAGATTTATTTTATTCTAACTAGAGGTGCTTCAAGTTGCAGACTGTTGCCCCGATGTTGTGACAAGGCGAGGTGGTTACCCAAGAGGCGTACTGTCTCATGACTCAAACTGTGGTGAGAAGCAGTTGTGGCAAATGTGCATTTGCTCTTCAGAAAGAGATCTGGTTATTTTTATTTTTCTAGTGAGTAGTTCCCAGTACGCGGCCGTCGCATGCACTATTGCAAATGACACAGCAATCCTGAAGCCGAAGCCAGTGCTGAGGAAGAGGACTTTTATCTAAAATAAAGGCAAAGACGTGAAGGTAAATGGTTGACGCCAGCTGGTGCGGTGGCTGCTAACCGGCACCTCCCGCCTGCGCTGGATGCTGCCGCCCCAGTCATCACACCTCTGCCGCAGGCGGGCACCCGACGGGCGCTACGGAGGGCAGCCTGCTCCTCTGCTCTGCTGTGCTGGACCGGGCACGACCGAGCAGGGCTGGAGCATCTTCGGCTTCAGGATTTTACACAATAGATAGTGATGTGTGACCTTGAACAAGATACCATGATTACATGGATTTTAATGCAGGTGAAACTGGCAGTATGCTCCTGAATTTCAGGTAAATGACCTCTTTGATGATTACTAATTCTTAGCTACTTGCACAGACCTGGTGCTGGATGACCACAGACAACAGAAGGGGGGCAGAGGTTGAACACAGACTGGAAAGCACCTCCATCATTCACCTGCGTGTCACAGGAGGGGAACGCTTGTTACATGGCTAGTCATATGAAAACCCCTATTTAGACAAAATTCCCTAATACACAATTAAGTGTTGACTGGAATGACTAAAAGCAATGCTCTAAAGTTACATTAAATAACTGGTTTCAATACTGGTTCGTGTCCTCTTGCTGCCACACCAGTACTTGTACACAGGTGCTCAGGGAGAAGAAGTGCATGCTGCCATCAGCCCGATGCCACGCCAGCGGTGAGAGCTCCCCGCCGCCTTCGTTCGCTTGGTGACGGAACCGATCGAGTGAAATGCGCGATGAGAATGCAGGTGATACCCCATCATCGGCCACGTCTGTCTGAATACAAGACCTGCAATTTTACAGAGCAAACCCCTCGCCCATCCCCTTCAACACGTGCCCATCCAAAAGCGCAAGTTCTATAGAGGCAGTAAATAATTTATCTATTTTAAGGTCTGCTGGGTTCCCTCGGCCGGAGTTCTGCTCCTCAGTTGGAAGACTTGCTGAGAGCACTGGCGGAGCGGCGAAGCTTCCCAGAGACTCTGCTCTTCGAGGCACGCGGTAACGTGGGCGAGGTCTGGTCTGCTAACTCTATTCCTATGGTGACAGTAAGGTCAGCGCTTGCACTTGTGGTGAGGCAGCCTGGAAAACAGAACGGGCAGAGAAAAAATAACGTAAGAAAAGAAACAGCCTGCCTGTCTTTGCATCAGAATAACTGCTCGGCAAAACGCAGCCCCTCTCCACCTCCTCTTCCAAATTAATCTCGCGTATCACTCAGGTGAACTTGACATCTACAGTAGAAATTTAGCCCAGGCAGCTGAGGAACCACCATACTGTGCTCTCCTGGAGAAATAAGGAATTTGTCTTTGCCAGCTTGCCCAAAAAGCAAAGCGCGGCCGGGTGGTGAGCTGTGGGCAGCGCCCAGGTGGGTGCGTGGAGCCGCCGGCAGCAGCCCCTTTTGGGCCAGGTGGGCCGGTTGGCACAGAGCCTGCAGCCACCCGCAGCCTGGCACTGCGAGGTACCGCAGTGGCCCCGCACCAGGGCAGCGGGTGCACCCATCCTGCTCGCTCAAAGCCCCGATAAAACCCACCTACTGGAACTCAAAAAATGTTTCTTTCAAGTGTGCGTTAAATAAAATTATTTTTTTGCTGTGTGTCACTAAACGGCTCTTCTGTATTTAACCTGCCGAGGAGAGCTGGAAACGAGTTTCCATGGCTTGAATGCTTTCATGAAACTCCACCTGGAAGGCATCTTAGCCTCTGACACAAAAAACAAAGAATCCCAATTTTTTTCTAATTAGTTCCACTACTTAAACAGGACACTTCACTATGGGTGTACACACATCACTGTCGGTGCACTCACGGCCACCATTCAAGAACTTTATTTGCAGGCTGGGGAGCCGGGATAGCTGTAGCGGTCTCTACGTGCGTTTACGCTTTGTTGTTCAACAACATTAAGTTACATCTCAATTATTCCCCACAGGCGATTACGACTAGAGGCCAGGACTAAATAGGTTGTCTGAATGAGAACAGATGAGGATACAGCTATTAAACTAAGAAGTAAATGAATAAACTGAGGTGCCTGCGCGTGTGCAACTCCTGCCTCTCCCCTCTGCGACTGCAGCGGTGCTCAGCGGAATACGAAGGGACATGCTGCAACCCAGCCCTGCTCTTGCTGCTGGGGCTCTGGCCTGTCCCAAGGCACTTCCCGCTCTCAGCGTCGTTTCATCAGCTCCCTCGGGGTGCAGTATTTTTAAACCACCTTACAATTCCCTCTCGCAGTCTTAACACAAAGATTTTTATTAGAGGTGCGTCGGAAGAACGGCCTCGCACCCAGGTGTTTGGGAGCCTGTGGGGAGAACAGGAGAAGGCTCCAAGCCCACAGGGAAGGTCGGGGCCGGTCTCGGCAGCTGTGCGACCACCCCTGAACTCCAGACGGATGGTTGCCTTTTGCAGCACCAACCTATTTCCAATTCAACAATAAGCTATGTTTTCAGACTGCGCTTTTATTTGCTGTTAGTTTATGTGACTGACGATTACAGGGATGTCTTTAACACTCCCTTCAACTTTATATTAGCCCAGGTGGCTCAAACGTGCAGTAAATGGACCAAAACGCAGCTGCACTGGGTTGGCTGAAGCTGCCGATGGCCGAGCTGCCCATCGGGCAGTGGGGAGCAGGGACAGCCTCGCTCATGACCAGGGCAGACCTTGCCCTTGTGAGACACGTCAGGAAACGTTCGTGGTTCGGCAAGGCGGGCAGACGTCTGCGGGCAACGCCGCAGCTGCAGGGCTCTGCAGGCAGCGAAGCGCCCGGGACTCAATCCACCTCCTAAGGCCAAAGACCCAAGCTGGCTCGGCTGCCTTTTCACGACAGGGCTCGAGTGATTTGGGGTGTTTTAAACATGCAAAACACTACAACCTGCCTCACCCCCTGACTAGGGATTGCAGCAGCCCCACTCCGTGCGTTTTAACAGCTTGCATTGATCCTGCTACTTCTCCGGAATAATGCTCGGAAACTCCATGGATTTTGTTGGGCGTGGGCAGCATCGCATTCTGTGTCCTCACGACATGCGTTAAAACTTTGTCCGCGTGCTTTAGCTAACTCCAGATATTTTAATGACTCAAAGCAGTGAACAGAACAATGCTGAGGTCCGGCTGCAGCTAAACCCAAAGTACCTCTCGCGCCTTTGAAATCCCAAAGCCACTTTGCAAACCAGCGTTTGCATTTCAAAGACAATCTTTACTTACCAGATTTATGCTTCAAGACAACTGACTGAAGGGGAAATATCGCATTAAAAAAAAGGTGAAAAATGTGACTTAGCGTGTAAAGGCATTTTCTGTGAAAAATGTGGAGCTGTCAGTTTTGGATTAAAAACAAAACCTGCGGTGCTGTTCGCGGGGAGAAAAGCGTGGGGGAGGGAAGGGCTGTGAGGGAGGTGTCGTACTTTACATTCCTGCAGTTAAGCAGAATGGCAGATGGTCAAAATAATACAGTTTTCACCAAATGGACAAGCTCAAGCAATATTCATGCAAGCGCTGAACAATGCATCGGCTGCGCATATGAAAAGCAGGCGGCTGGGGCAGGCGGGGGTGCGGGCCAGGCACACCTCGCTCCGGGAGCACCCGCAGCATCCGCCCGCCTTGGAGCCGGCACATTCCTTCAGTCCCAACTTTCTTCTGGCGAGTCCTTAGCTATGCAATCAACCTTGAAGCTCCCCTGAAACCGCCTTGATTGATAGGGAGACAGCAGCTGCAGAGTGAGCAAGTAATAACCACAAAAGATAAAGGCTTTCATACAAATATTATAATTCCACTTGCAAGCTGTCTGGCACGAACTCTAATTACTTGGCCGTCTTGCAAGGGGAGCCTGCAACTTTGTTCAGAGACGAGGCTCCGCTCGCTCAGCTGCGCTAGGCAGAGAAGCAGGGCTGCGCACACCCGCCGGCACGTGCCCGGGAAAATCAGCGTCATATTGGTATTGACGTTACGACGCCCGTGAGAGGCTTAGTTCTTTTTCTTTTTGCAGTCATATGGAAGAAGGTTGGGTTTTTTTTTCTCTCTTGGTTGTGTTTGTTTCAGAGGGTGCACAGACAATGTGAAAGCCTAAGTTGTAAAAACCAAGCAGCAGCTCCGCAATGGTGTAGTAAACAAAAAATATTAGTTTCTACTTAGAGGTAGACCAGCAGAGTGCTTAAAATTTACAACTCAGCCAAACATGTGAAATTTGCAAAAAAGGGGGAAAAAAGCCCACCGAAAGCTGCACAGCAACGTATTCCTGCAAGTCACGCTGGTTTCCAGGTGAGCACCGCCATGGAGGTGATGCCATGCGGCTCCCGCAGGTGCTCGCCACCGGGGGTCAGGGCTTGCACCCAGCATATTGCCAGTGGCTGCTCGTCCCCGATCCCATCCTGTGGTGCCCTGGCCACAAACACACACGCAAACAGGCCCAGCCGTGACCAAAACGCTTCCCACCACGGCAGGTGCTGGCATTGGCCGCGCGTGGCAGCAGCCGGAGGGAGCGGCAGCCGCCTGGGCGGGCGGGCGGGCGGTGGGCACCCCACGGGGCTTGGTGTGCTGGGAGCGGGAGGAGATGGGGCAGTGGCGACAGGGACAGGCAGAGACAGACTCGAGAGCCCCAGAGCCACCGCGGCCGCACGCTGAGCGCAGGAAGAGGAAGAAGAGGAAGAGGAGAGTTGTTAGTGATGGAGCACAACGCCAGCAGCAGCGGGGCCTGCGGGAAGCATTGCTCTTACCTGCAGCAATTACCGTAACGAGACCATTACATATTCTAATCTAAAGGGAGAGAACACAAAATCATATAAATACAGGAACAGCACACCCATCGCACTCGCGTGAAGATCAAGCCGGCTGCTCGCGGGCACCCAGCACAGTGGAAACCAGCTGCAGGCGTCACAGCAAACTCGGCACAGGATGGGCACCAGCTGTAAGGGCAACTCACGACAGAAAGTTCACCTCAGTACCCCCAGCGACCTGGAGAGAAATGGGTACCCACAGGCCTTTTGTTGCCCCTGTCCGTCTGTTGATTGACAAAAAACAGAGGGAGGAAATGTTGGCAAAAATTGGAATGAATAATCAACTCCCTTCAACTTTTGCCAAACTTGCTGGTGTGGTACCGTGGGACTTCAGCAGCCTCTTACTTCAGCTACACTTCCAATGCTGTTAGTGGTTTCCAATTTCAAACTGGGTAAAATTTGAGGCCTCACAGGGACCTAAACCACTATTACACTGTAGGCAGGTAAAAAAACCAGAAAGTGAACAACATACACATCGTCGGGCCACATAAACTTCCCACAAATGGAGTCACTTGTATGTGCAAAACCACCCCATGGGCAGTCGTACGCCGGCACGTAAATAAGATGCACGTGAATGACAGATCAGCTGCCTCTGCAGTCTCTTACAGGTACAAGTGCTTTACGGTGATGAAGGCTTAAGCTTTTAAAATATGTTCCTTGCAGGAGGGAATTAAAAATTGAGTTAGTAATACAGATAAAAATACACTTTAAATGAAGAGTTATATTTGGGAAAGCTAGAGATAGATAGCTTATTTTATTTTAAATCTGCTGAACAGAACAAATCTGGTTTCTCAGACACCACCAGGGCATGTGCTCTAGGAAAAAAGGATCTTTTAGCAATTTCTCTTCTCTTTGTGAAGCAGATGAACACTCCTGAAAGCAAAATAACTCCCTCTCCCCGCCCTTCAGCATATACACAAGCACAGCAGTATTGGTACTCATGATGGTGAAACATCTTCTTGGACTTCTATGGAGAAAACAGGCAGGACCTCTGCCAGGACAAGAGCCATACAGCGTTGTCATCATGCAGCTGAACTACTGAGGGGTCCAACTCCTCACCAGAACTGGCCGAACCCTCCTCAGGGACACCACATGCAGAAAACCGAAATGAAAAGCTGCTTCTCTGTCAGCTCCCTCACAGGTGCAGTAACGTGAGAGGTTTTTTTTCCTCCTCCCAAACCCAACCAAACCAAACCCAACCCAACCAAACCCAACCCCACCAACCCACCAGAAGGCCATGGTGTTTCTGTGGTTGAAAACCGGCTTTTCAAGCAGACAATACGTTCAGCAATGGCATTTAATGAGTACAGCAGGTACCTCGCGCAGCTGTACGAGATACGGGATCCTTACCTACGTCCTGCAAAGCTGCCGAGTTTGCTTTTAAGAACTACAACAATAATTTGTATATTATAACACTACTGAAAATTTCACGAAAAAGACAGCGAGTCTTTTCAGCAAGTGAAACCTAACAAACTCCTCCCCGAGCGTGGCTGTGGTCTCCCACCCTCTTAGCGCACGGTGGGAAAGCAGCACCCCGCAGCACCGCCAGGGCCCTTCGCTTTTCCCTTACTGCCCTTGCTGACCCAGGAGGAACTCATTTGACAAACGAAGCACAAGGCTGTTGCTCTTACTTGGTAAACGTTTCTATCGTATGAGAGAAAGACAAGAAAGGTGGGTCTTAATGTGTAATCCAAGTATGCAGAAACGGATTACAACATCATGCGTGATCATTAAGGACTTTGAAGCTTTATACTTGAGAAAACCCATGAAGTTTTCACACAGGCCATGACCGATATCCCCCCCTCCCCCCCAATTAACCTATCAGCCATGACAGGTCTGTGGAAATCTTTGTTTTCTTTCCCAGTAAATGTGAAGGTAATAAAATTCCAGAGAGAATCATAGCAGTAAATCCACTTAGCATTTTGCCATGCTCTGCTTTCCATTCACAAGGACATGGCTGAAAATACAATATAAGCAGCATCCTGAGCCTGCATGTTCAGGGGAGTGTATTTTGAAGAAATTACCGTTAAAAAAAGCATTGGCTCTGTTCATGCAAAACCACACATGTTCAAATGCCAATGGTCTGAAATGCAGACACTGCAACAAACTGCATTTAGGGATGTAGGAAATCAAAATCATTGGAACTGCGCGTACACCACGGGGCCCTTTGGTGACTTGTCGTGTTTGGTATGAGCTGTTAAAATATTTCATACTTTGTTAGGAGTGACAGCTGTTTTAAAGCTGCATTGAGACCTTTCGTTTAGCTTATATCTTTGAGCAAACCCCAAAGGCTCTGTGGTTCGACCTCAGCAGTGACAGAGGGGATCCCCCTGGAAGAAGAGGCTGGCAGCTGGGCAATGGCACGAAACGTCACTTGTCAGTTATATTTGGAGATTCTTTCTACCAGCTGAATTTACACAGCCCCTTTTCTGCCCCAAACCCACGAAAATGCTGCAGAGGAAAGAAGGGCGTTGGAGCTGACCGTCCCAAGCCTGCGCTGTTTGGGAGACGCTGAGGGGACGGCTCGGCCCTGCCCGCGCCGGACAGCCAGTGCCACCGAGGTCCGCCTGCGCTTGCAGGGCCAGCAGAAGTCAAGGGCAGGTTTGGTACCTGCTTCCCCTAACCAGGTCGGACCCTAAGTGAGGCGCTGCAACAGCCGAAACATTGGTAAATGAGGAGGTTTGCTGCGCTGTTGTTTGGTTATGAAAAATAAAAAAAGCAGCGCCTTGAAAAGCTGTAACTGAAGCAGTAAGAAGAAGCTGAAACCGCAGGTTAATGAGGGGCAGAAACAACCCTAAAAAAAGCACTCACAGCTCCCAGCACAGGTGAGGAGCGCTCGACACCATCGCGTACCCAGCCTTGACTGTTTTAGAGATTTGGAAATAAACCCTTAGATGTATATATCAAAGTTCTAATTAGTCATGACTTGGAGCAGCCGCTAATTAGTTCTGCACCGGTCGGCCAGCCAGAGGGACCACAGCAAGCATTAGTGGTTATTTCTCCGTAGCGCAGCCCTAAACCACCGCCCAAAGCCTCCCGCCTGGGTGCCGGCAGCCTGCGGCAGGCAGGACGGCACCGCACGGGCTCTCTCCTGCGCCGCGGCCGCAGGGCTGACGTGTGTCAGTGCAGAGGAAAAATGCAAAGGGGCCACATCGCCTGGAGCTTTCTCTCGAGCTGACAGCTCGAGCAGCTGGAGCTGTCACCCGGCAGAAGAGAGAGGCCCGTCAAGCTAATATTTTTTCCCATCCCAGCGCTGATTGCTAGGGAGGAAGCCCTCCCTTGCCATCTCCTCTCCTGGGGATGGTAGCTGGGAGAGGTCCCTCTGAGACAATCAATTAAATGGAAAGAAGAAAGGGCCCAGGCTGAGAGCCCTGGTGTTGCTCTCACACCCTCTCCGCTGTAGATCCTGAGGTTACACCGGGCTTGAGGGAGAAGCAACCCCAGCACCTACACAGCCTTGGGGGACAGGTCCAGGCTGCACGCCCTCATAGGTGGTGGGCAAAGGGAAAAACTACCCTGGCACCCAAAGCCCTCTGCAACTGCTTTGCAGGGAGCTGCGAAGTCACGAAGCTTCCTTACCATTCCGCACGGATTTGTATGCTTCTGAACCAGGCCTGGTCATCCCGGTGTAAATTTACATCAGACTGTTCAAGTCAGAGGAGCTATTGGGGGTGCAGAGCTGATGCTGCCTAATGATTCACAGTATCTACTGTGACTTTGCCCTATTTAACCCTTACATCTAGCCCTTACAGGGATGCTAACAATTTTACTAATTCAAGAAAGTATTTCTCTTTCATGAAAAAATGCAAACTATCATACTGTCAACATGCATAACATTTGACTTTTTAGAAACATAAAGGGTCTGACCAAGGCACAGGAGCAGTCCCATGCTGTACTGAGGATGCACGAGGTTCCTTTTTAGCCCTTCATATGTAACTACCAGCAAGGTGTTTAAACTCTTCTGCTAAATGCATGAGTAGAGTAATGAATTAAGGAAGACACCACAGCCTGGAAAATATTTCCACTCACTGCCTGAGTCCAAAAGAGGAAAAATGGTGTTTCTAATTTCTAGTGTTGTCTTTGCGACTGTAACAAGTGCTCCTGTGGGAGGAGGGATGCACTTCCACTCCCTCATTGCTTCATCATTCAGCAAAATTATGTTTTGTTTATGGCATCCATGTGTCATCATAGAAATCACTGTGATTTCTCAGTTTTGTCATTAAAAGATTCAGGAAGTGGATCAGAATTGCTGTGCCATGTTATTCGAATAGGCTCACACAGGTTTCCCTAAGTGCGAAGGAAGGAAGGAGGTAATGGATTTATTCCATGTGTCTTGCTGAACGACATCTCTGGGGAGACAGGGTAAATTTTGGGTTTCTGCAGAACATCCTGACTTTCCTCCTTCATTAAATCAGGTAATTACGCTTGATTCAATTGAAAATTTCATTTGGCACCTTTTCATTCTCTGCTATCGAGCAGCTACCATGGGCCAAGAGACAATTTCACCAAGCAGGAAAGGACCATCTGCCACCAGGCTCTGCCTCTTCGCGATGCTGAGACACAGACAGGGCCTCAGCGAGTGCTTAGGTGAGCTGGTAGCTACCATGGAAAGGACACAGTGATGGGAGACCAAGGGTTTTAAGGCTGGCAGTGACAGAGATGGTTATGAAACTGCCATTTCTGTCGATGAGTGCAAATTAGGAGTTACGTGCACGCGGCAGCACGGTGCTGAAAGCTGCCTCAGTGCAGCGTTCAGTTGCTGGGCACTGCATGTCCCCATGGTGGCGAGGAAGCCCAGGCAGGGGGTAGCTCTGTGGAAGAGGAGCAGGAAAGCCACACAAGGATGACTGATAACCAAGACCACAGGGGTAAGGAGCACACCTCCTGAATCCGCTTGTGCAGCTCCAGGGTACCTCCGAAGGCAGCCTGAGCAGCCAGCTGGGACAGGCCGCTAACCCAGCAGTGAAAGATGCTCTAGTTTGCTAAAGATCAGCTGTAAAAACTATCCAGATTAAATAGAGAGGGGAAGCAGGCCAGGTCCCTGCACCTCCTCCTGAATACTCTTCACAGGGAAGGTGTGGGGGGGAAAGCATCACCTCGAGTCCTCCCTCCTTTGGTAACTCTTCCCACTCCTCTGCTCCACCTCCCTAAGCTTTTCCTCTTTTGTTTACTGCCGGGACAACCCCTACAATTGCAACGTCTGGCACCTACGGTTGCACATTTTCCTTCTCACCTACTAAGAAGTAAGTTCACACAGACCTTGTAAGGAGCGGTGTGCTAATGACTTGTGCTTCCTTCCACGTTTAAGGGCAATGCCTGTACTGGAAAAGGAAGGATTCGGCACAGAGGTTCAAGCCCGCGTGTAGCTCCACAGCAGCGTCCCAGTCCGGCCGGTAACAATTGCCAGATGGTTTCAGCACCGCCTCTTCTTGCAGTGGAAACAGCTGAGCAGTGGGCTCCTAGCTGCCAGGGTAGTCTGGAATTTTCTAAGTCCCGGTTACTAGAAACTCATTTTTCCGTTTCAGGCAACACTTGGCATGTGCTGCATATGCTGTAATATCATGGTACAGCTACTCATTTTCAGGTGTGTATTTTTTTTAATATTCGGCTTCATCCGGCTTCCCTAAAAATATGCAAAAATATTATACACAACCTGGGCACCCTTTTATTCCACCGAGTACACAGAACTGACAAAAGAGATTTTCAAGGAAAATGCACAGACAAAGAAGTAAAAAAAACCCAGAAAAACCAAGCCAAACAAAACCAAAAGGAATCATTGCTCAGTTAGCATTAAAAAGAATATGTCTAAGACAACGGTTACTCCGGCTTTTGTTTTGTTTCTGTCAAAAATATATTTTAAAATTACATGGCCATTTGAAATATTCCTTTTGCTTTGAAGTGGTAAAGATAAAGCTCAGCACCTAGCAAAAAGTGTTTTAAAACAAACCAAATCATGTTTGTTGTATACTCAACTATTTTCTACAAGAAATTTATGCATGTAAAAGTCTGGAGACAAAAGAAAAGCATGTGTCACCTTTTCAACAAAAAGGCTGCAAAATCTCAGTTTTATGTAAATAAGCAGGCACAGCTTCCAAGGCTTTAAAACCAGGGAATGCTGAAAACGTCTATAGTTCCTCAACTCAAGTGTTGCTCCTGGGCAATGCTATAATATTCATTAAAGAATCCATTTATCAACAGATACCACATGTCAGAGTTTTCCAGCACAGTTTTCCTGACACTCCACTGAAAATGATGCTTTAAAAAAATTAAAATGGAAAGCAATAATCCGAGATGCTTTTGCCTGCCGTTTCATTCCACAATAGCTATTAGCAACTAAAAAAGCAAAGATTTACACTATATCCTTTCTGATAACGTCAAGCATTATGCTTTATTTTCCAAATCATTAGCATGCACAAGAATGACCTCATGGTGAACAGATGCACTTGGATATGGCAGTGATTAGATCAGTCCTCTCAGCAGTCAAGTGTGCCCATTTCAATTAACCCTTTGAAGCACTAACTGCAAGTCTACGCTGCTGAAAAG
Source organism: Burhinus oedicnemus (assembly GCA_008921705.1). Taxonomy (NCBI): domain Eukaryota; kingdom Metazoa; phylum Chordata; class Aves; order Charadriiformes; family Burhinidae; genus Burhinus; species Burhinus oedicnemus. Next base: position 788,511 of record VFFE01007661.1, on the reverse strand, counting down.
CAGGTTTGTAGGTTCTCTTGAAAGTAGAAATCTACCCTTGTAAATACAAAACCCTCAAATATAAATCTTCTTCTGGTGGAAAAGTTATGTTCCTTCCTAGAATATCTGACTACTTCCATTTTCCAAGGGTTAACACAATTCTGGCTTCTGATCTTAAATGAAAAAAAAAAACCAAAAAACCAACAAACGTTTTTCAGTCAGCAGAGGTAATTAAAGTTGGAACGCTTCTGTATCTGTGCCTGTTTCATTTTTATGATTTTTTTTTTTTAGGAACACAGAAATATTTTGTTGAATAACTGTTTTTCTTTTTGGCTGAGGGAGCAAGAACAGAAAAAGATAGCAGCTTAAAACCCCATCCTCTAAAATGAGAGAAATCTGCAGAGGGAAAGGATAAGAATAATTCAATAGTGTTGGATTATGGAGGATTTCCTGGGCTGACTCTCATACCCAGCCTAATTAAAATACAGCATGTAATGTACCAGTTTAACAACAAAGGACCGTATTCTCATCTTTTGTTCCTAATCTGCACATCCCCTAAATGAGTTCAGGGATGTCCATGCTGCCTACCAGGCTGCATTTTCAACGTTTAAGATATACAGGGCTATCTATAGTACATATAGTTAGTTTAAGGCTCCACTTCTGAAAGCAGCACAAGAGATCAGTTCGATGATTTTTGTGCATGAAATGCAGCACCTGCAAGACTACTTGTGATACAGGAGACTAAGCCAGGGCATACTTCAAGAAACCCACATCCCATCTGAATCAAGGGGAAGCATCCCTAGAGACAGTATCAGAAAACATAAAAACATTTAGTTCAAATAAATAGATCACGGTTAATAATACACCAACAATGCGTATCATCAACAGCTACATATTCAATTCATTTAATGGTCTTGACTTCCTTCTTATACTGTGTTAACTACTGAAAACAATCTTAATTTTAATAAAAAACTTACTTACTTACTCATTGACCCTTTCTGTTGCGCACATGGACATGCAGTGATGGCAGGATTACAATTAGGGGGTATTAAGAATAAGAGCAGAGGAGAATTAATCTTAAATGTACCTGAAAAGTTTAAGCTAGGCAGGGTTAGTAGTTTCAGCTGGCTTGTTACTTGAGAAGGGGAAACACAGACCTCTGTCAGCTCTGTACATTTATTGCTCCGTGATTCATTTTTTCTGTTTCAGAATAGAAATTCCCCTTTTACCTGAGGAAAAATGCCATCCGTATTTCTGAAGCGGCAGGCAGCCGATTTTGCAGACACAGGACAGGTGAATCTAAGCTTGGAGGAGGTCTAACTGCCCGCGGCAAGGGGGGACAGGCTGCACGCTGGAAAACGCGGAGCTGCCTCCGCTCACAGCCTGAGACTGTCCTGCTTGCCCCCGGCTGTGCCCACACTGACAAGGGAACTGGCGGCTCCAGAATAGTTTTTCATCCCTTTCTAATCATTAATAGGGATGAATGGATGGCTGCAAACTTAGTCAAATTGCACCCGAGCTGGTTCTTTATTTCTTTCCGGAAGCTGCCGGGACATTTGTTAGCACCCTGCCAACTTAAACCACCATAAATGAGGAAATATGGAGGGCTGAGGTAGATAGATGCTCGTGATCCGCGCAAGGCTCCCTACTCGTGGGACGGGGACTCGCCCGAGCAGCGACTGGCATCAGTGGCTGAGTTGCGAGGTTTATGTCCAGCCTCCGTGCTCATTGCCAGGATGGCATTTGATGGAAAACACATCCTAATAGCAATGACTGACACAGCTCTCGGTAATATTCAACTAAACCTGCGAGCAAATCAGTAGGTAACATGAGGAGACTCTCCGAAGCAAAGATTTTGATGCCAGATGTCATGACCGGCCTCCAGTTTCTTTGTGAGCATGAAATAAATTCTGACATTCGGAAGTCTGAAAATCAGGACCTGACTGCGGCAGGTTTTACTCTTAAAAAAAAAAAAAAAATCATGCAGTCATAAAAACGCATTCAGTTACTAATGATTTAACAGTGTTCTGAAAACCTTAAGTAGCTCTTAGGAAACATTTTAAATATTTTTGGCATACAAAATATATCACAGACTTCAGAAAGTATGAACTATAGTATTATCAAATGCATCTGTCCTTGCTTGTTAAACTAAATTTGTTTATAAGAAGATCACTGTGTGCTGTAAGAAGGATGTGAAAACCAAATACAATTATGCAGAGCAAAACATTTAAAATAAATATATCTACATTTTTATTTGCTGATACGTCAACAGATGAATGATTCAAAGTGCTAACAACACTGGGCATGAAATCTACATTTCTATTGAAACTGATAATTTTTTTTGTCTCAGACTTTTGGCAGAGTGTATAAAAGAATTTAATTCACAGCTGTTCTACTTTTTAATGTAGAAAACATTAATCAAAGCTTTAAGTTATAAGCTTTTCTAATGTTGTTTAGTATTCCAGTTCAACAAAGATCAATAGAGGCCATCCCTGTGTTTCTTGACGCCTCTCCAGGAAGCAGAGGCGCGATTATGTAAATAGCACCGGTTCCCCTTTACTTCTGCCAGCTTGCTTATCTCCAAAGCCTTCTGCCTGCTGCTACTGGCGACCAATGCAAGGACATGCATATACCTCTTATCTCCTAACAAAGCTCTGAAAGCTCCAGGATTGGAGCCAGTAACGTTAAACAATGATGCACGGCTGATTTTATTTGTAAGTGATTTATTTTAGTAAATTTAATTTCTTCCTTCAATTTTTCAGTTTAGATGGAAGATATTTGCTAACAAGTCAGGCTAAAGAGAAATAGAGCAGATGTCCTGCAACATTTATACAGGTTTGAAATAATCTATTAAACAATCCAGAAGAGTAGCAGGGAATAATTAGAAAGTGCCAGTTTTCACCCTATGAGTGTAGAAAAAGGGATTAAGGAATCTTTGTTAAAGAGTCCAACACACGGTGACCATATACTTTTTGGAGGCTGGAAAAACAAATCTTGAGGGTACTGGAAATCTGCATTTCAGAGTCAAAGCTTCCCTTCAGGAGACGTTTATTTAAACTCAATTAAAACAGCCAAGTAGCAGTTCATATCTTACTGACTGCATGCTAACTTAAAATCTTGATAGGGCACATAAGGAATAAATTCACAAAGATCAGCATTACATTTCCATCTTTCAGTAGGGCTGATGAATGATCATCAGCATTAATGTGTGCGTATATACATATACACCAGCACGCACGTACCTATATCCATATGTATATTAAAAAAACCCAAACAGGTTCCAGGCCAGGTGTTGGAAGGAAGCCTGAAATTTGCTCATCTATATTTAAGGGAAACGTTGGCATACTGCACGCTGCTATGATTTTCTAACAGAACACCGTTCTTACATTTCTTTTGCATTAATCCCTGACCCCGGTATCTCAGCAGCATAATCCCCATTTAGCATTAGTAGCAACGGCTTCTACTGTGAGGAACTATTTTTCGATAAGTAAGTACCGATTCAGGCATAGCTTTTGAACAACATATTCCCAGCTCAGCAAGAAACCCACACTCCTGAATGAACCAGAGCACATTACTGAGAGAAAGTTCATTAACCTTGCTAGATTCGGGGGTTAACAGGATAGCTGAAGAAAGGAGCGGAGTGAATAGCTCTGATGCAAAACAAATTAAAATGAATGTCATCATTCCTTTTGATATTCATTAGTTGATTCAGGGGAAGAATGGTCTTCTTAAATTTGCAAGCATTTATCTACAAAAAACAGGTGTACATCTGCTGCTCAAGTGCTTCTTAGTGCTAAAGAGAAGAATAACGTGCGGAGACTCACCAGTTCCACCGAGGGAGTAGCTGGGAGAGGGAGAAAAGACCTGAGCAGCAAAATCCTCGAATGTCATTACTTCTTTATGGTTCTGGATTATTGCTTCGAGATACAGAGCTCTTTCCTCATAACTGCAACGACCAGGTTAAGGAAACGCGTGCACAAAATTAAATGCTGTTACACAACACCCACGAACACAGGCACTTCAGATCCACAGCAACGCTAACCAGGCTGTACACGGGCATGGAAGAGAGGGGACCAAAATTGCCCAATGCTGCTTAACGGTTCTGAACGTGAGCAATGATCAGTGAACGCATTTAATGGCTTGAAATTAAGGGTAATACCTTTTAGCTTCACGAATGGAAAGGAGTGACTCAGTAGATCCGACAGATTGCTAAAGTTACTGAGGGCGGAAAGAAGCCCCCCAGACTGCAAGCTTTTTTAAACCGAAACCCAACTTCAACAGACAAGCTGTGGCTTTACGGAAAGTTCCTGGTACACAATATTCCTATCACAATGACCCTGTCAGACTAGAAAAATTATTAGATTGGAGAATCAAGCTACAGAACAGAGGAGGAAAAAAATCCCACATATTTGTTTGATCACTGTGCTTTTTAAAAGAAATTAACCGTAATAAATGCAATTCCTGAAAGCGTGAAGTTTATATTTAAGGCAGGTGCTAGAAGGTGTAATCTTATGTATCCTAAATAAATGATGCCCATCGGAAAAATTCACCCCACAACTTGCATGCATTATAGTCTGCATAATGCAGACAACAAAGCAATCTAAAATCAAGACTATTGCCTTTTAATTAAAACTCGGCAACCTGGAACACACAGCATTCAAATGTGTAATCAAAAACCAGTCACCAATAAAACTTACAAGCGTAACAAGCTGAAGCAACTTTCCAGCTGTCTTAATAGGACCCCTGCTTGCGGCAGCTTTTCACAGCGGAGAAAGCAAATCTTTTCCTTTTGTGTGCAGCTTCTGTTTTCTCAGAAGGTGAATCATACACTTCCAATAACAGGATCACGTCTGAAACAAATCTACAATGGGCTGAAGAACCTCACGTATGACTTTATGAATTAACGCTCACAGGAGCCAGTATGACATCTCATTCTCTGCTTCCTCATTTAAAACAAAAGTTTCCAGATCCTCTTTGTGTTTCTGTTACAGGGAAATGCATTCTAACTCTGCAAGACTGTTATGCCGGAGCAAAGGCCAATTTAAATTTAGAAATTAGGAGCAGCGAGAATAACACCAGTGACAACATAATGCAGGTGAGATTATTTAAAATTGAAAAGCATTACTAATTAATATTGAAGTGCCGTGTGTGACTTCCATTACAATAACAAAAACACTCTGGAACAGTATTTAAAAAAAAAAAAAATCAAAGCAGTACTTAAAAATAGGACACGATGGTCTAGTGTTCTAACTCAAGTGGAATAAGCAAAGCGCGTCTTAATTGTATGCAAGCTCCTATAGGCATGGTGGTAAAAAAGAAAAAAAAAAAAAGAATTTTGTTTTTAATGCTAGCAAGGGGTGAGTGATACGTGATAAATCTTCTTATAAACTTCCCGTGGAAGCCTGAAGAAAGAAAATCAATACATAGCATTTCAGAGTTTGCACCTGCTGACAGCGTTATTTGCTTAGTTTTTCTGTCTCTTTTCCCTAAGCCCAGGAGAACGCATTCCTGATAGCGCAAGCATTAGCCCGCCTGCGTTTGGGGCTGCCTCCCTATTATGGGCTGAACTCCTGATGACTCTTGTTAATGAATAGGCTGCCAAACTTCCTAGGAGAGGAGGCACACGCCTGGGCCCTATTCTAAAGGGACTGACGGATGCCATTCACTTCTCATTATGAAGATGCTTATTCTGCGGCGCGCTCGGCTGTTGCCAGGGCTGTGCGGACGCGCGGCCGGGCGAGCGCCTGCCCCGCGAACAGCGGGACGCGGGGGCTGCGAGGCCGTCTGGCCAACAGCCCCTCCGACACGGAGCTGGCACGTGCTGGCGCAGCGGGAACAGACCCAGGCGTGACAAATTACTGAAAGGGCTCGGCTAAACTCGTGGCTGACGACCACCTGAGCCTGCGGACCGGCCATCAGCGCTCGATTCATTGCGCAGCCTTTTAGGCTGCGGGCTGCTTGTGGGCCCGCTTTAAACAAGGCAGGGAGACTATAAAGGCTTTTCATGCTATGCCTAATAATATCCTGCTGTTTAATGAAAGACCTTGCACATCTAACACATAAGCGTACAATGCGCAGAACAACTGCTAACACACCAGAAGTTTGTACCGATTTTGCCAAATATCGCACGGAAAAAGAGAGCGAAGAGATTTTGACCAGGTTAGCTTCACATCTCATAAAATCCTTATTTATGAGATGGAAGATGCCCCTAACCACACAAAAGACTGGAAAAAAAACACTCAGCCGAACAGCTGGGCAGCTACAGGAGAGGCATCTGAAAAATAACATACTGAGCTGAGTTTAAGCTGTGCAGATCGATCAGCAGCTTTAGAGGCGTACGAGGAAGATCCCAATTCAGTGCCGCTCCTGCAGGTTAAAAAGCTGAAAGCAGTAGGTGCAGATACCACAGACCCGGCGAGGAAGACCGCTGCATAAACCAGCTCTGCTTCACCATCGCCCTTCTCAGCTCAGTGCGCTCCTTATGTCTGTCCCAGGCTCCCCTAAGCGCGACTACCAGGAGCACCAGAGAGCACAGTGGCTCCTGCCATACGGGCAGCGAGCAAGATGCTCGTACTAATTTTCACTTACAGCCTCATCTAAAAAGCATTAAGTCACTGCAGGAAAGTTAAGCTAAACTCTCTGCTATCTCTATTTTAAAACATACACATATTAGGGAAAACAGTTTGGTTCATTAAAAAAAAAAAAAAGGTCGCCCAAAGTTTTACCAAAGTTTAGGAATTTTAATAAGAGGCATTAGGAACATAAGAAACAAGCTGTAAAGAGCCCTCTGGAAAATATCTCCAGCCTGTAAATATAGGGCAAGAAAGCAGCATGGCATCACAAATACCATCTGATCTCTCACGCAGAATCTTTGTTCTGTAACTTATTCAAGTTGTGCTATTTGTATCCAAACAAAACCACTGTTTTGCTACTTAATTGTGTTTATGTCAGAATCTTCTGTAGGCATCACCACATTAGTCATCTGTCAGATACCCTGGAGTCCCAAGTAATGTATTTTGAGGGTCTGAGAGAACATAACATAGGCAAAGAATAGTAATGTGACATAGATGGGGGGGCAGAGAAGAATCAGCATTTCAAGACCATTTTTACAGGAGCAGTCTGAAACAGTAATTTTCAGCTGCAGCCTCAAGAAGTTTCATATTTATCACTGTGTAAGAACGCTTTCGTCCAGATAATCACTAGTGCAATACTTGATCTGTCAAAACTGCAACTCTTGTTAACATGCGGTGCCTTCATCCTTAAGAACCAGCAATGCGATTTTACTTATTACACACGTGAGAATGTTAAGCTGAAATTTGTGTCATCTCTCTCCTGTGAGCTTTCAGCATAGCGCAGCTGACACAAAGATGCCCATGAATGCTAAGCCTCGTTGCGTTATTTAGACCAAGCCAATATGCGCAGGCTGCCATATAAACTACTACTTTGTAAAAAATGCAACACATATATATCAGCAAACTCCCCTTCCCAGCTCATTGCTGTGCTCTGGGTCGCGCAGGGCTGGGAGAAAGCCTGAAGTGCCTGGCTGGCTTTTCTACAGAAGCCTCAAGGCTAGATTGCTGAAGTGAAGCATGCAAATCATTTTCTGAAGACGGCCCGGCTGCAGAGAGGATGGGTTATGATCTTGAACCCTACCCCGGTGAAGAAGCTGGACAGCTGGCTTCCCTGATTAACTAAGCCCCCATTTATCTGAAGGTTTTGGGCGTCCCCTGAGATCTTCAGATAAATGGAGTTATACCAGACATTCAAAGGAACTGATCAAAAGCAGCCTCTTTTAATATGTATGGCAATTTGACCCACCTCTTCAATGACTGCATTATTTTACATTTCGCTTCTACCAAGGCAAAACTCCAGAGCAAAATGTTTTCAATGGCCGCAAACATTTTTATATATTTCATATATTAAATGACGTAGAGAGCTGTGACAAGATGTGAATTATTAACTGTGAATACATATAACTGTGGGAGAGCAGGAATTTAGCTCCAATTTGAATACAGCAATCAAATCTCAGCATCTGAGTGTTATGAGCTTTTATAACTGTTTAATCAGTTTATCAATTATTTTAATAGTGCGACCATACAATGTAAGCTGTTTGAAAAAAAAAAACATTAAAACACTAAGATTAACTATTTGCAATAAACCGTGTCATCTTATTGCAAGCAGTAGGATGATCTGTGAAGTGCTGTGGTGAAACACATGCCGGACCTCCTTCCAGATGGAGAATCGAAAAGAAGACAAAATGTAGAATTTTTTGAAAATTCACCAGAGACGCAGGTACCAGCCAGTGCACGGCTCTGACCTACAAGCATCACTTCCACATTTAACCTCTACAACATAGAGCCAGTTTCAGGCAGCCAGTTTAAAACGTAAAGACTTTGAAAAGCCTTCAAAATCCTCGTCATCTGGGTCAAGATCTGTCCAACGTTTCCCTCTCTGCACATACATACAACATTAAACCATAAATAACTACGTATTTAGAAACGGGGAATTTGGAAGACGATTATTCAAATGGATCCTGAAAATTTAGAACTTTTGCTTATTAACCTTAACTCTGTGCTGACCTCAAGCAAAAATATCAGCTACCCATCACTGCTGATGGCAATGGCCAGCAATTCCTTCCCCACACTATTTTTAGAAAATAAAAGCATTTTGGCAACATATATCACCAATGTATGGAAACAACTGTGTATTTTGTTGACGCAGCGCTCTTCATGCAAATAAAAGACAAAATTATTTGTGGTTTTGTGAACAGGCAAAGATAGAATTGACTGGCTACCCTCCATGGCTCGTTGTTTGTAACGTGCCAATGCCAAGGGGCTGCAGTCCCAGGACTGGAACCCAACTGCTCGGATCTATGGAGAACACACACTGAAACGACTGTTCCTCCAGCTCCAGAGGGACTGCCAAAGAAGTTAATGCGGACTATTGGCATGAACCTATTGCAATTCCCATCTGTGATGTGAATCCCACCCGGAGAAGGGCTTTCGGGGCATCTGGCCAGTGGAGAAGCTGCAAGCAGAGGTAGACAGCTCTTTCCAGCCCATCAGACACCAAGGCTGTCCACATGTCCACATGCCAAGTGCTTCTTCCACCCAACGAGGGAGACTTGAAGACAGAGAAAATATTTGAACTTACTGTTCAATGCAGGAAAGCATGTTTCCCAAATCTACGCTAGAGCTTTCCAGCCTCACCGGTGCTTATACAGGTCATCACACAGGTAGCGTGTGAACAAGAGAAGGAAAATCTGTTTTGCTAATAGCTGAATTCCTTGGGCAGGCTTGTCAGACTCTAAGGCAGAGGAAATACAGGGCTGTAGCGCACTTTTGTCTTACTGATTGTCCTTTCAAGATTTTAGTACCAAAGAACTACTGATAAGTCATTTCTGACCACTGCACATATTTCAGTATCCTCCTAATTTGTATCATAAGAACCAACGATGGTTCCACATCCTGACACCATGATAGCAGTTTTGAAAACAAACAAGAACATAAATGTTTGGGACTTACCAAAGTAGAATAAAGAAGGGACCACAAAATTGAGGTTAACATAAACGTATCAGTAGATGACCTTCACGTACCTAATTGTCCTTAAGCTCTGAACAGGACAGAGTTACTGTGCTTTTAAAATGTTGTGATAGACAATTCCAGTGTGAAACTCAATATGCTTGATTGGGCTTGGCCATCATTTATGGTCTACTGACTGTCACTACTGCATAAACTTAACTGAAAACTTTTGGGGGAATTTTAGTAACATATATCCTTCACTGAACAGGTGCAATTAAACTATACCTGTCAGCAACTGCAGATTAATGTGCCTTTTTTTAAACCAAATCATCTGAGATTAAAACTTTTCAGAGTGATGCATGTCTTAAACACGTAAGACATGTATTAGATGAGGCTGACTCTGTGTATCGGTCCAATGCAAACCAACGGTTTTTTGCAAGAGGGGAGTGAGATTGGCTCCCTCGCCCCATGGTCAGCCCCCAGGAAGGCCATCTGTCTGCGGTGCAGCCGGGGGAGGCAGGGCTCGACGCTCTCCCTCAGCGGAGCGGGGCCAGCTAGTGCCAGGGCTGCTGTTCCTCCTCCTTATCCAGAATGGGCAGATGATCCTCTGCTGCCAAAACCAAGAGCTCATCCTCTCCGCAGCATAATTTTCCTCTGCTCTGCCACCCCTCAGTGCAGAACTACAGAGACAGGCAGCCCTCTTTTACTTCTGCATTAGGGGGACTCGAGGGGGGATTTCCAGTCGCGGGGGATGGCTAGAGCCCAGAATACCCTGGTGTACAAGAGCCATGACTCTCACTGAAACCGACAGGTACAGAGAGGTTTTCAAATGGATTTCTCATTTGTGGAGTGTTTCCCCAGTGGCTCGGCACCGTGTCTGGAGCTCTGGCATCTCCCTCTCCCCCGAGTCTTTGCACAGGATTACAAAAGAATCTCAGTCCTGACTGATGGAGATGGGGCTTCAGATACTGCCATAACACAGAATAAAAAATAACCTGTAATTGCGTCAAGTAACATGGCAGACTGCTACAGCATTTTCCAACATGCGCTGTGCAATGCATTTCCTTCCTCACAGACCGTTGCCATCAATTGCTTTAAAGAGGAAAGTGAAACAAAACAACAACAAAAACACGTTTCACATGGTTTCAAACCATCTCCATGGAAATCAAGTAAGGTAACAGCAAAATCATACTGGAGGTGCCCCGAGGCAAAAAGCTCCGGCTCATGCTCTTCTGCGCGGAGCCCCGCTCTGGCGCTTGCTCTTGGCTCCCGTTGCTTGTTAGGTAGCACGTTGCCCAAGGTGTGCTGCGAACCACCAGTCTGGCAGAAGCACTCGCCTGCCGCTCTGGGATATCAAGAATATGTGGCACATTAGTCATGCCAAGTGCTTCAGGGAAGAATTTTGCATTTATTATGAATAAGGCAGAAAACAAGCTTTCATCTTAATTTACTACTACTCCTCCTTGCGGGAAGCCCCTGGGAGCAGATACATCGTACCATTACAGACCGATCATTTTGTAGTAGGAGTGTGAAGGAACAATGGGTTACCTCCCTGATAGAATACGATTCTGTACTTTAACGGCACTCATGTTTATCCCTCTCTGAAGCTATTTTTTATTCTAACGTAGAGTACTTGTGATGATCTCCTATGAGGTATCCCTGTTTGTACAGATACCTGCTCTGTTGAAGAAAAAAAAAAAATGCACCTCATCTCCTTTATTAGCTTTGTTTTCCTTGAGATTGGTCCTAATACAGCAGAAATGGAACACTACAGCGGTGCACAAACCAGTGACAAAACTACCAAACACATATGTGCCCAGAAAAATGGCACTGTACATTTTGCATTGTACAGTCAGCCCTCTGCATATCCAAGGTCCATTTAGCAGCTGTACTCCACACTTCACCATACTGACAAGGCTTTGATTAAAATATTTCAATTGATTAAAATGATGACATAATCGCCTATTATTGGTTAAGTGCAGCAGAAACCCTAACCGGTAAAATCATTCCACAGGGCACACAAAGATTTAACCACCAAGAAGCTATTTCTGAAAGAGTTCTGTATTGCAAGAACTTATTGTAACTTCAGTTCTACAAGTTTTTGTTGAGCAAATTAGTGGGGCATGATTGCCCCAATACATATTTTCTCTAGAGGAATAAATATAGCTCCCTATCCAATCCTGAGACACACCCTAAAGGGGCAGAAGCTGCTCAGGCCTAATTGCAAGTCAACTTCCCAGTGCCCCAGAGCAGAGAGATGTAGAGGGTCCTCTCTCCTGAGGGCAGTGGGGTAAGTTAGCTTCTGGCCATCTCCTCCAGCAAAGTACTTACTCATCCAGGGAAGTAACCTGGAGACTGCAAAATTAAAGATGGGTGGGAGAGGCCCAGAGAGCGGAGGGTCAAGAAGATCTGCAGGTCTCCCCGAGGCAGAGCAGGCTGCAGGAAGAGATGGACCTTCACAAGAACCTCATTAAGAGCAGAGCCTGGCCACGTCTCGCCTTTGCCTACGCACTGAGCGGGAGCTTGTGAAAGGGAGCTCCTGTCGTGCAGAGCCTTCGCTGTACAGGTCTAGAAGGAAAGCTGCCCGGTGGACTGCAGAAGACAAATCCCCAGGTCGTATTTTCAGAGAGATCATTATAACACTGTAGCTGTCCCATTTTATCAGTGTATGTACAGCTGCCGATGCTCATGTTCTGCAATTATCTGGCTTGTTCCACAAACGGGGTGATCATCAAGGGATAAATAACTGGAGTAAAGGTCACATGTTACCGAGCAATGCTTCCCCCGTGCTTTGTTGCAGTCTTAATTTTATTCAAACCCTAACAAAATACACCTATTTCAGTAATTCCACTAATGAGCTGTTACTTTTGGACACCTTAGAAAAAGGGCAAAGGTACAAAGGTTCAATTATTTGCCATTTACTTATGCCTTCCAGTTCCTTCAAATTGGCTGCTTGAACACACAGGGATAATATACTATCCTTGGTCGACTATTGTTAGCCACATACCAGCAATACTATTCCCTTTTACTTTTATTATCCTCTTTGTTACAGCATGTGTGTGTTACAGGGAAGGGGAGGCTTCTCTTGAAAGATTGAGTATTTTTCCACTAAAACAGTATTCTAATAATTTTTTGTTTGTGAACACCAGCAGTAGGATTTTCTGAACTGTTAAAAGTCGCCCACACCACCCTTTGGGAGGGATGGTAAAATTCCTGACAGCTTTTATCAGGCAAATCTTGAGAACTTTTGAAAGCCACAACATTGTAATAACAGCAATAAAGACCAACTAACACAAAGCCAGATGGAAGACTGCGAATTGATGTCCTTCCCCAACACGCAATCACTTCAGAGGTATCATTCAAGTGGTTGCAGAAACAATGGCTTATGAAGGCAGATGTTGTACTGCACTGAAAGCCTCCCCAAAACTTTGTGGAGAAAAAACCCAGGCCTGTTTGCATTGGGTGGTCGGCATTTGTAATTCTCATTCTTCAGAGAAAAAAGTGACCGAGTGACCGAACCCTTAGGAAAAGAGACTGTTTTGGAGACAGCAGTGCTGTTCTGCAGCTACAAACCCAAAAACCATTACTCATCCGGTTTATACATATTGTGCATCTGCCTTCTGCTTAATGTGGGTGCTCTCTCGGAGTCTGCACCGTGCGGGTCAGGTTAAGGAGAAAATCGTTAACTCACTAATTTTTGCAACATGTGTGGACCAAAAATTTAATTAAACTCAGACCTGGTGTGTGCTATCACACAATATAGCTTATCTGAACATGCAACATAAAGACACTGTCCACCAGCATTTGTGATTAATTCACCACTTACAGATGGCCAAGCCACACGGGTATTATGCAGCGTATTCCAAGTGCGAGACCCTCCCTGGTAGGCTGGATGACCTAACGGAAACTAAGGACCAGAACATGCTAAGTGAGAAACAAATATGCTATATCCACACAAATAAATTAAATATGCTGAGGAATGCTCTGGCACTTCACCCATTTTGTATGGACCACCTTGCATCCATGCTATTTATTTTTGTTTGTTTCCAAAGCAGGATAGCTATGTCCAAACATTTTACACTTAAGAAGAGAGAAAACTATACAGATGGGGAATATTATTACCTTCATTTTACAGAGGACATAGGTATAGAGAGACTGAAAAATGTATAAGTTACACAGGATGATTTTGTGGTTAAGGAACTAGAGAATAAGTTGGGTCTCAATTTTTTTTGAGACCTTAACAGATTTCCTGTCTCTTGTTTTAATAATTTTAAAAAATGTAAATGATATATTTTTAAAACATTTCCACTAACTGACATGTTTTTGAAACATGAGTGACTTCAATTAGGATTTTTTTATGAATAGGAATTCTGTAGTTTTAAAATCTTAAGTAGAACTCGTTTCATTTTTGAAAAGCTAGAAATTCTCTCTCTCTCTCTCATAAGATAAAGCATCCATTTTTGGATGGATGCAGTAGCAGACTGCAAAATATCCAAACCTTTGGTTAATCCTGGACTTCAGCATCTTTACCTTTGGGCCATATACGTGTATTAACTGGGGAATCAAGTTCCGGGGAGAAGCAGAAACAGTTTTTCTGGTAGCTTATTGTTTGCATTTGACAGCTGTTGGAAACTGCTTACATGGTGGAAATATTAATAGTCTCGAAGGAGATAAGTGAGGCAGGCAGGCAGGAATCAGAAGAGCTGTTTATCACATGGCTCTCCTATATGGCTACAACTTCCTCTCGACAAGTCAGATCATACGATTTGGTCCTAAAACCCACGCAGCAGATAGCGGAATGTTTACTTGGAGCCGTAACCAGAAAATAAAGGCAGCAGCACGGTTAAGTAAGTGAAAGCCTTGTGCCTTCTCATTAAATGCTGGGCTGTTCCTGGAGGTTTACGCAGCCGCGGCAATTATGTTTCGAGTCTACACAGGAGAGAATCTTTTCTCTTTCCTATGGACCTTGTTTCAGTGAGTTATGCCTCGGTACCTCATGATTGGATTGCTGTAATGTCCTATACGTGTACCTTTACCCTCAGGGCACTCAAAAGTAAAGCTGATACAGAATGCAGCTGCCTGCTTATTAAGCAAGAACCCATGTTGGGAGCACAGCTAGCCACTCGGCCAGGATCCGCACTGCCTCCCCATGATGACATTCCAGGTGGATCTCACAGAGATCCTGCGAACCTCCACATCTCGAGGTGGTGGAGCCTGGGCAGATGGGGTCTTCCTCGCAGGGATGCTCTGCAGTGAGCACAGCCTGTGCCCAGCACCGTCCGGGCTGCAGTTCTCTCACCATAAATGCAAAGGAGCTGCTACCAGGGGGATACTGAGCTAGCTAGACCAGAGCTTCCTAGCTTTTACTCAGACTTGTAGGAAAGGCACAGACTTGCCTGTAAGTTCTGTGAGTTTATTTTAACAGTATCAGTTGATGACAAAATGCAGTTAGTAGTCACTTATATCTGAAAACTTTGTAATGAAAAAAGTGATAGCCCGTAAGAGCATAAGAAAGGCTTATAAAAGTTTTCGAAAATGTGTTGTTATACTTTGGTCATTGCACACATGAAAATACACAAATATATACATGCAGACTTATGGGCACATGTGTCTCTATTTAAACACATGCATGTGTATACACTTCTCAGTATATTTTAACATTACTACACTTACTGCCATCACATTCTCCAAATGCAAGCATCTTCACCTAAAGTCAGAAACATCACCAAACTGGTACCCTGCCTCTTAAAAAATTCAAATGCCACATCAGCTGTACTCCTCAGCCCACTCTGTTATATAGTGCACCTTGAGAAAGGGTACAGGTCACTGCATTTCTTCAGTCTGTATTTTCAAGGTACATCACAGCAGTATCAAAGTGCAGTTAAAAATCTCCCAGGATAATGGCATACTCAAAACCATTCAAAAACTGAACGTACCAGCAATAACCTAAGTCATCCTCAGCTTTGAAAATTAAACAACCAGAGACAGGGGAAGAGAGAGATAACGACAGATTCATAATTCAAAATTCCTGAGCACTGTTCTGCAGACTTACAAGACAATTAAGTAACTTGCAAGATAATTTTTCTACAGTATATCAGAAGTCAACTTTTGTCTCAACATTGCATTTAAATGATAAGGGAAAGCAAGCAGAAATTATCAAACTACTTCCCTGTATAGTCCCTTCAGAAATCTAGACACTGTGGAAGTTGAAAAAGGGATAATTACTGACAGCTTAAAGACAACAAGCGGTGCAAAGGCAGGAAAACACTTGCAAAATAGTTGACATAACTGAAGAGAGGAATCTGGTTCACCTAGCTATGCACCAACGCATCACTTGAGGTAGAGCACACCAACCCTTGCGGGCAGCCGGGCGGCAGAGGGTGTCCCCGCAGGCTGGGGGTGCTGAGAACGGCTTCTGCACCGTGCCACCCCACCCAAACCGCTCCCTACAGACCCTGGAGACCACAAAACCCTCCTCCATAAACTGGCTGGCCTTTTCTCTAAAGAAGCATCAAAATTGCCTTACCTGGGAAACGCCTGCACTAGACTGCAGTTTTGTGAAACTGCAACGCTCCTTGCAGCGAAACCAATGCACGCCTGGGTGTGATTAATGTATAACACACGCTTGCCACAACGCTCTAAGTTGCTTATGAATTCACCGGATCGGTAAACATACAGCCCTGCAGAGCAGCGAGATGAGATTATGATAAAATTACCTAGAAAATCTGTGTTAAACGGGGAAGAGTCCACACTTAATTGTGTATTTGCATACACAGCTTTCAGGAGAAGAGGATGGGCTGGCAATTGCAGATTCATAAATCAGCTGAGATTATGTTCATCTACAAATTTGCTGGTAAAAGTCTGTGTTTCAAGTTTCTGAGCAAGATGCTACAAGTGATATCTAAATGGTGTATATACATCAAGGACAAGTCAGGAGACCGTTGATATCTATATGGACTTGAACAAAAGAAATGCCTTTCTTGATTTGAAATAAATTGAAACAAAAATTTTAATTCAGTTAGTTTTGAATCAATCTTTTTGCCCACAATGACAGTAGTAAGCTGCTTGCTAAACCAACCTGCAGCACACACACATCTTGTTGATGGGAGAATCTGTGCCTTAAATGAAGGAGTAAAAAGTACTGTAAGCCTAATGAGAGGTAATGAACGAACTACTCCATTGCTTATAAGAATATAATACTCAGTGTAACACTCATACAAATATATTTGATTTCTTGATATTCAATTGTGATGTTTCCAGCTCTTCAAAATGAAGTATTTTCCAAATGTAAATCCTTGGAAAGCTTAATTTCTCTGAAAATACAAGATTTTACAAACTGTAATGCAGTTATAAATATTTGTAAACATTTATTATTTTTGAAAGTGGATATACCATAAAGGATCTTAAAACATAGTCTAGAAAAAAATAAATTGCAATACCTTTAATCATGTATGATTCCTGTTCCACCCCCCCACGCCCCACCCCCCACCCCCAGAATGAGTGCAATGACACTGATTTCTAAGATGACATACTGTCCCACAGCCAAAGGGCTTTGTGTGTGCGTGAGACCAGCCGCACTGAGTTGCTGATGAGCAGCACATGGACATACAGGATTCCTGGAATTTACCAGTACGGGATTTCGCCTCCCATCACACATGCACAAAGGTCACCTTTGTGCCTTGGGTATAACTGATGGACTAGCAATCTCTCCTTCAAATTCTCACTCTTTGGTCAAGGCAAAAATCTTTTCAGATTAATTTATAATCATATTTTTTCACCTACTAAAAGTTAATGAACCATCACTGTCAGTTTGATAAGAGTATAAGGATCAGGCAGCTACAACCAGAACAAAATATAATTACAGAAAATAATTTTGCCCCTTCTAGTTTATTACAGTTCTTTTCATTATTTCTGGGACTAACACTAAATGGCTCAGTTTCAGGTCTATTATACTTGATAATTTACATTCATTACAATCAGGGACAGGTAACCGTGGGGCTTATTATCACATCCATTACGAGTGACACCATTTGCAAGATGCTCAACGCTAAATGTACTTGTTGCTGCAGTGATATAGGCTGGGAAATTGCTCTACATTACAGAATAGGAAGGAAACAAATTAGAAAAAGACCACCAAGAAATCAGTGGGGATGTCCCAGCTTTAAATTTAAAATAAAATGAAGAGAGGGGAGAGAGGAGGAGGTTTAAAATTATAATCTGACATAATCATAACTGTTGTAGATATTCCAAAGCAGAGCAGACCCAGGGACTGAACAAGGGATCTCCTGGGCACGGGGCTCTAAGAACAACGAAAAACATCTCTTCTCAGGTCTGATTTTGTGAACTGTGAGGCCACGAGAGCTTTGCAGGGGCTTAATTTCAAGCCAATACTTTTGCACTGCCCTCTTTTTGTTCGGTACGAGGCCCCGTAACTGCCGCTCTACCTGAGCCCACCGGGGAGCCCTGGGAGCGGGGTTCCTGGCTGGCAGCCGTCCCCACTCCTCGCCCCAGCCGCCCGGCGCAATCATGCTGTTTGTTCCTCTGCGACAATCAGGCAGGCACGACACAACACCTGGTACTCCGGTTCGGGGCCCTCCTTGGCAGCTGACTGCGAAATCTCCCTGCCAGGTGGTTGCACTTCAATTACATTAGCTAGGCATTGTAGGGTTAACAAGTATCCAGAGGAAATCTTTTATTCATATAACACAGTATGCCTTTTGTTGATCTTTGAATAATGTTGCTTAAAATCCATTAAATTAAAATACTCTTTCAAGCACACGGCCTGCAACAGGTATAGCAGTACGTACCCGCCACTGTCTGCTCACGCAGCATTGTCGTGGGCACACAGTCGTTTCAGGAAAATTTGATCCCCAAAAGCAGATGATTAAGTCAGCATTTAAAATAACATTTTTTTCCCTGGAAGTGACCTCTCAGTAAGGGGAACGGATTCCCCTTTCATTGCGTAGCTCAGCCAGTGTGCATGCTGTGATGTCTCTCCGTTTCCCCTAAGGAGTAAATTAAAATTCTGGTGCATGTTTATGAAATCTGCTTTTTTTTTTTTTACTTAAAAAGCGGGGGTGAAGGGTGAGTAGGGAAGGGAGGAAGCAAAACTGAAAATGTGACTCCTTCACAAAAAGGCAAGTTAATGCAGTAGTTTCACTGCTGCTAATTTCTTCTAAATGTTCTACTGTTTCTAAAAAAAAATTCCCCATAGGTTTTAAGTAATTCAAGCTGGCCACAGAGTCTTATCATCACATTTAATTATGGGGCAAGAGGTGAGAGCAGTATGATATACTATTTAAACAACCAGGTTCTAAATTCAAGCACAAGAGAAATTACTGTGAAAATGGAGAGAGTACTAGGGAGGATGCCGAAGGGCTGTTTGGCTGGCTACACAGCCCTAGTTGACAGTCACTGTTCGAATGCCTCAGAGAACTAGCCAGTTTTAAACTAACTTCAAAAAAACGTGAGAATAAGACACAATCAGAAAACAGACTCTTGTATACAGGTAATATAATGCACAAAGGAACAAGAACAGAGGTTCTGAAAACCGTCACAAGACAGTACAAAAGAAAAACGACTTCTGTGTATACGAAGAAATTAGATTATAGAACAATGTGAAGGGCGTTGAAAAACCAGCAAGGTGGTCAGAAAGAACAGAAGTGCCACTGGAGTCCTTGCCAGATCAGGGCATTTAGTCTGTGCTTTCAAAGTAAAAGCTATTAAAATGTACTGCAGCACAAGGGACAGGCTGGAGTTGGGCCATGGAAGCCACACGTCACGCACCCATCCCTGTGGTGAAGATCCCGCAGGTGCTCAGAAGATTGGAGTCGCACAAATACACCAGGGAACGCGTGAGTGAGCAGTTCTGCTGCACGAGCAATGGGGCACTCGCAAAGGCTTTACACTTCTGCCCATCACCAAGGTGTCTGGGTTATGGAGTACGCACTTCCACCGCGATGAGATTATGGCCGATTCACAGAATGGCAGCACTTTGTTAAAATGGAAAATTAATCTGATTTGAGAAGACAAACGAGTGAGCTTACTGCTGCTGTAGAGAAAACTATGATGCGAAGTGCCAATCCTACACGAGAGTCAGAAGTAACTTCTGCTCAAGCTCCCTGTGAGCCAACATTAGGCAGGAGAGGTGGATGGCAACTGGGGACAACTGTGCAGCTCTGGTCCCTTTCTCCAAGGCAGAAAAAAAAAAAAAAAAAAACCACCCGCCTAAGAGCCGCCAGTGAAAGAGCGGAGCTGTTCTGCTCTGCACAGCCCTTTCCATCTGCTTCCTGCCAGATCTTTTTGACACATCTCATTCTCCAGACAGCACAGAAACGCTCCTTTGTGTACTGTGTTGAAGATGACCACAAATCACTTCATGGGCTGACCCTTCCCCGGCACGTGCCTTGAAGCACCATCTCCAGCTTTATAGAAGAAGTATCCTAACAAAACACGTGCGCCGAGGAGCTAAATACCTGGTGCACAAGCCTTGGTGGGATGCCTGGGAGTCAGGCTGTTCAACTGGTTTCAGGACACAAAAGGTGTCCAGGTTGCACAGCTCTCATCACAGAAACAGACTGAGCAAAAACCTGGGAAGTTTTCTTCGTGTTCTTGGCTTCCACTGAAAACCATCATTTTCTTAGTGTTAACATTATTTCTTGAAGACAGTTGAATTTCTGAAGTTCTTTGACGTCATTAACTGCTGAGTCATTTCAGATACAAAAAGAGATATTGGAGAACCCAAAGAGAAGGGGGGAGAGCAGAAGGTGAATTTTAATGAAGCATCAAAGTTGGTGGAAGTAAACAGCAAAGGGGAATATATAGGGCCAGTGACCCAGGGAAGAAGCTACACAGCTGTAACGCTGCATGCTGCTGCCATCGTACCTCACTAGAAAATATTTCAAGTGCAAGCTTATGTAATTTTTTTCTTTGATCAAATTTTTTTCTCTTTTTTGTTAAGTCTTAAGTTTATCAATGAAATACCTGTCCAGATATAAGCTTTCTGAACTACCATCTTATAATTAAAATTTAATTTTTAATTAAGAAATTATGAGAAACAGTTTTGAACATGCCCTACTTTACTGTTTAATTTGCAATTTACTATTTTTATAACTACAGCTTTTTGAAAGCTATAGTTTTCTACTGCTTGAGAAACACAATAGGCAAATTTTCTGAATTCTGACCAGAAAGCTGTTCAGCACATTAGACAACACTTTCCTACAATATCCATCACCAGAGGCTAGTTTATGGTTATTTAACTTACTCTCTCAAAACTCAACAACCAAATTTCACCCAGTTTTAAAAAGGATGGGTTTTATCCCTCAATTGTCAACTATTCTGTCTTCTACAGAATGTAACCAACACTGAAAGAACTCCTGCACGGTTACACACTGACACTTCCCATATTTATCTTCACGAGGAATTCGGTGAACTATTTCTTCTCAGTCAATAACAAACAGAGAATTGGTGTCTTTGGCAAAAGTAAGAGTAGCTATAAACTGCCCTTCTCCGTGCAAATTTGTTACTATGACTGTGTCATGACCTACATCAATCCCCTGCTACGTGAGCTGCGAGTTGGTCCTGTGAGCAGCCTGCAAAATTTCATCCATTTGCTGGAAAATATCCACTGCAACACAAGATGAGGCCATCCAAATAATTTCACTTGCTAATTAACTTTGGAAATACATTGCAGCCTTGTCTTCAAGAGTTATTTTAACAGACTGCTGCGCTTATTGCACCACCAAGCTTCCTTTCTATTTTAAAAACCAAATTATATGACTTGGTATAACAGCAGTAACACTGACACACGTAAGTAGATTATTTGAAATTAAATATTTGGCTTTTTTGCAACATCTATTTTCAATAAATGCCTTGGCTTTGCCGTGGTATTTATCTGTGCAGGCACACTGTTATCTGATCCCAGCGTATAATGCCATTAATATTATTGCATATTTATATTATGCTACCTTGAGCAAGGTTTGGCTAGCAGGGTATTAGAATCTGCCTATATGAAGCAGATACTGTTCTGCAGCTCAAAACAATGACCAGCACTTCTGAATGAAAAGAGAGAAAGTGAACATTAGCACATCAAAGGCCCCTTTCTGAAAGAAGAAAAATTGCATGATGCACACTTTAATCTTTCTGACAATCTATGCATGGATTGAACTGAATTCTATTTTTCACACAAATGTGAATGCTCGATACAAGGACATCTTTACCAACAGCAAAAAGAACAGAGAAAGATGTGCTAGCGCAGTCTTTGAACTTTTAAAATATGGATTAACATGCAGTAATATTTAACCACTGATAGAACGACACTCTTATCTCTCTTAATAAACCCAAATAACGTAAAACACATTTTACAAGCAACAATAAAAAAGGTTATAAATACTAACCTTAAAATAAAAAAATAATTAAGAAATTAGTAGTAAACAAAATACAGTCAATATTAAAGTCTCCATGTAAATGTCTGTTATTTAAAATCAGTTACCCATCATGGAAAAGCCTTAAGTGTCATTCACTTAATTGGCACTTCTATTTAGCTAACCAAGGGTAGAATGGGACCCATGCTTATAGGTTTAAAAGAAAATATTGCTAAAATATGTATACAACATATATTACACTAATCATGCTCATTCTGCTGTAGTAAGCACAGAGATTTCTGCACATAGATCTCCTCATGTTGCAGAAGACTTGTGACAATCAGCCCAGAGAAGCAAACACTTAGGAGCTCTCTGTTTGATCTAGACAGCTCTCTGCTCAGCAGAGCGCACAGAGAAGCACTTCCAGAAAACAAGAGCACGCACCAACAGCACGATACTACCAAACGCTGCAAGAATGCCTCACCAATACAGCTCTCTACTCTCTCCAAATCATTACTTCTTGCAGCATAACACTTGAGATGGGGTGACTTTGATTATCCCCCCTTTTCCACTTAGGCAAAACTTACTTTTATTCTGTTACTTTAAAGAAGCAGCTAAAAGGAGTGTACAGGTAATCAGAACCCTTTAAATGCGTTTCTTCAGCAGATACATGCCTAGAAGATGGTACAGCAGCTTTGGAGGATTGCTGCAAGATAGTTACTCGCGGCCACACATCCAGATGGACCTGCACCTGTCTGTGGAGGAACGAGAGGGAAAGGGAAAAGGGGTGAAGGGCAAGATGCTTCTCCTCTCATTCCTTCATCAGGATGCTCTGTTTGCTGCTAAAATTTCACCAAGATTGTCTGCACATTTTTTTCAGCTGACAACGCGTTAAACTGTTGAGCCCAAATGCTTGCAGAGAGCAGGAAAGGGACTGCACAGAAATGACATCCCAGAGTTTTCTTCATGTAAACAGAACTGCATCCTCCTAACTATCAGCTTGTAAAGGACTGGCATGATTTTATAAACAAGCCTTATTAAATGCACATGCTGAATGAATTTGTTCCTAAAAAAAGCCCAAATCATTTAGTTATAACTCAACCACAGTCAGTGGAATGATGTCTCGGAAGATCTTAAATAAGATCACAGTCTTTGACTTGCAGAATGTCACCAGTGGAGAAAGCAGAGGCACCAAAGCTGAGCCTCACACACCTGATACTTTGCACAAACTGGTATGTTCCCAAACAAAACAAGTGCACTTCCCAACAAGCTTGAGAAAAATACATTTTTCTTGCAGATATGTCAGCAACCTGGAAGTTAAAACTACTTCAGTTACAAAAAGGAGCCATGGACCATGTTTAGATTCGCCTAAATGGCCTGTTAAAGTGTGGGGTCAGCCATGAGAGGATGAGTTAGCATATGTAAACATTGGAAAAGGAATTAAAAATAACCGTTTTGGAAATCTCTCTTTTAGGGCAATGAAAACACTCGACATTCATGTTAGAATTGGTCCAAAAGAGCACAGTGGCATGAAGAAAACCCATGACAAAAGATCAACATGGCTGAGAACTGTCACGATGTAGAAAAGTTTGCCTGTGCCTTACCTTAGATGCCCACGATGCGACAGAACAGCACACTGAAGGTACAGAAAAAAACAGGGGCTCTTTATACTCATTTTGCAAATAACTTCTGAAATTTAGAAAGCAGGCAATATGGTTCCCTTTTCTAAACACGGTGGATTCAGCCCCATCCCCAAGCCTTACTCAAAGCACCGGCTAAAATGCAAACTGGGGGAGGAAAGAATGACCGGACCAGACAGATGGTCTGCCTTTGGATGCTGAAAAGGATTTTGAGGGAGTAGTATGACTTAACTCTTGTCCTGAATATTTAAGGTAAACACAGATCAATCCAAATTAGGTAAAGCAGAACTACAGTACTACAATACTGTGTCACATATAAAAAACCGCAACAGATCATGAATGCAAAAAACGTCCTAGGAAAAAGCATCCTTTTTCTCCTTTACTAAATTCTCTAGCTCCAAAGTCGGTCACAATAGTAATTTGACATTCATGTTCAGCACAGCTATTTGACTATACATTCTTAATATACAGAAGTCTTCTAAGACTATTTGTCTTAAAAATCCTGACACTCTTGAAATATTGCCTCTTCTGTCTGATCAGGGAACAGAAATTTACTTTAATTTCTAAGAAATGCAACTATTTATTCACTCTGCATAAATCATTGACTCAGCATGTTACCGCACAGTCAAAACACACAGAGGTAAAGCACCAGAAATACTCAAAGTATTTAGGAACTTCTGTCCTACTGTTTTCTCGCAATTCTGGACCGTTAGTACAATAGTCTGTGCTAAATCCAGCAGCACTAGTGGATTCCAATCCATCCTGAAATCTCATCATACAGAATACTACAAAAAAAAAAAAAACAAAGTTGTCTGAGGCCTGATGCTCTAAAAGTAACAAAAAGATAAAATACAAGGGGAGGAAAACGTGTGTCTGCATGCATCATATTTCTAACGTTCTTCCAGTAAGTGCTAAAATGAAAAGTGAAACATTTTGTTTACTGGTCTCTGTATATCTTCTTCAATGATAAAAGGGAAGATTAAAAATTGTTGGTTTGGGCATTAAAAAGAACACTAACGTCCATTTGAGTCTTTTATTTGTAAACATCAGTTTTACAGATATTGTAACTGACACGAAAAATTGAAACTAAAAGTAAAATCTCTCCACTTTGCTTTCCGAGATCCCAGTACTTTGTGTGTTGACTTTTGGGATTCCAAAATGCATGTTGCTGTGGTATTTAAAAAAAAAAAAAAAACAACAAAAAAAACAAACGGAAATGCTGGCATGCAAATCCTATTCAACAACTTGAGAATACTAAGGGCTTTTACAAGGCAAAGAACACGTTAAAAGTTCATTAATTAAACAGTGCTTGTGAACAGATGGAATGGCTATCTGGGCTCTAATTACTGTAAGTTGGTACAGAGGTTCGCAGACCTTAATGAGGTTCAATAAAATGAATGATTACACATCAATCACAATTAGAGAAACCTGTAAGATGAGCTGAATTATCATGGCAACAAGTCATAAAACATCGGAGCACAAAAACCAACAGGCTCTGCGAAAGCCTATAAAGAAAATGTTTCTGAATTAAAACAGTTCTTCTGGATTGGAACGATTCCTCTCTACTGCCAAGCCCATAAAAACGCTCAGTGATTTAACTATAAGGGTTGCACTGTCCCTCTCTGACATCCTGGAGGATTGATTAGCCATAGGAGAGTGCAGGGCACTACAGTACCTAAAGGGTTAGCAACAGCAAAGCAAACAAGGCAATGATCTGAAAAATAACCAGTTACAGAAATGAAGAGAACAGGAACCCTTTGTTGCACACTAAATACATTGTTGAAAATAAAGACACCCATGTTTCTTTTTATCTTCCCCGTGAAATGGAGATGTCAAACATCAGGTACAGAGGCTGTTTAAAACCAGTGCAATTAGAAAATGCGGCTGTGTGGAAAACTGTGCAGTTGAGGTTATTCAGACTGACTGGGTGTACTGCTATTCCAATAACTCCAAACCTTTAAGTAACACAGTTTTATTTAAAAATTAGGGACAGAAAAATAATCCCAGCCACTTCCATTTCTTACCACTGGAGCCACCTGTGGAAACCTGTGTTTTCAGAGCCTCGAATTTCCTGTAACAGATGCTGGCAGCAGGGAAAGGAAGGTGGTAAGATGGAGACAGAAATTAGTAGTAAGGGGAGGAGTTCACTTATGGTATGTGAAGTCTCTGAATATCAGCTTCAGTGCTCGTTCCCCAGAGTAACGGCTCTATACTTTTATCATCTTCTCTGTACTGCTACACTTCTATGGCCTTAATGGTGTTAGTCTGGTGGGCAAAGCCCTTAAAAACTCCAGAAGTCAACTTTCAATACCATGAAGTTAATCAGAGTCACAGGTATGGCACAAGTTAAGGTAAGACCTTTCAGGAACAAGAAAAATGCATGCTAGCTTGAGGTCATTTTCTAAATTTTAATGACTTCACTTTCACGATGCTGCATTTTTGATATCAAGATTTAGCAGTAATACAAAACTGAGCTAACCCCAAGTTTGCTTGTTACATTGATAACACTAAGGTTTTTAAGTGAAATAACTACTACTCGAACAACACTACTTTGGCCAGCTGAAAGGTGGGCAGGAGAATGCCTATTTTATTTTAAGGAAGCCAACAAACTGTAGACTAGCAAGATTTTGTAAGATCATGCACATTGTTACACAAGTGAAAATGAACGAGATGGATAATCCTAAATAGGTACAATAAATCTAGCTGTTCAGCAGAAGTTAGTTGCAGGTTCTCAAAAAAAACTGGCCCAAGCCAATTCAGATAAAGTATTAAAAAACAGCAAATGAACTGAGATTTTATTTTTTTTTTAAACAGAAAATGCTGTATATGTACTAGATTGTTCCTTAGCATTAGATTTAAGAAATCATTAAAAGCCATCTGCTCCTGTTTATACACTAGAACCCTGACAGTTAATCTTACTGTGAAACACACACAAAAGTATGATACTAAGGAAAGAAAAAATACAAATTAAATACACCAGCCAATAAACCCACTATGAAAAGTAGCTTTCTCCTGCACTTCTCTCTTGCTGTCTCCACGTTCATGTCCCCAACCTAATAAAAACGTCCCCAGTCAAAGGATGGCTTTAAAAGTTTTTCAAGTGCATGTAGAGGGGAAGCCTTTCCTCTTTAAAGAATGATGTAAGATTATGCTGCTAGCCACTAAATAGCTTTTATGTAATAGGCACAACAATTACGCATCTCATCCTCTTAGTATCAGATGCAGAGACTCAGTTCAGGTTAGAGGGATGTTAGAAGGTGATCTAGTCTTGCCTCCTCAAAGCATGGTCAACACTGAATTCAGAAGCTCATTTTTACTGAGAGAGAAACAAAGCAATTAAGAAAATTCAAAGGTAAATCTAAAAACATTTTTCCTTCTTAGAAAATGATTTCTTAACTTTTGAATGAAATGATTGCAGCGTGGATGGTTCATGAAAAACACATACTGAAGTCAGGTTTTCTTTAAAAGAGAAAAAGAAGAAAACTTTGAAAAATGATGTAAACCTATATTGGTGATTACACGTTTGTATTAATGCAAGTGCCCAGATCGTTAGGGAACGCACACATGAACATGCCCATGTGCACATCTAGCTGGTCTTCTGCATCCTTTGTGTCTTCTCACCACCTGTGGAGCAGCAAATGCAGGTTTCAGGGACCCAGGAACTGCCTTGCTGGATGGAAACCGCAGTTTCTGAGGTTGGCACCCGGGTTTTGGCCACGGTGCATCGCTCCCACTGGGAACCCCACAGCAGGTCGGTGTGGAGCCATCAGCCCCACAAAAGCTGTCCAACTACCCCCTAGTAAAGACTTTC
Source organism: Burhinus oedicnemus (assembly GCA_008921705.1). Taxonomy (NCBI): domain Eukaryota; kingdom Metazoa; phylum Chordata; class Aves; order Charadriiformes; family Burhinidae; genus Burhinus; species Burhinus oedicnemus. The sequence continues at coordinate 761,198 of VFFE01007661.1, read as the reverse complement.
TGAAGCCAGGACTTCTCCTTAAAAACATTCCCTGCAGGAGCATTAACCTTGCTGAAGCACCGCCCGCAGGGGTTCCCTGTAACAAGTTGCTCACGGGGAGCCCGAATGGCCAAGCTCGGCCACCTTCATCTTTTACCGCAGGTCCCTTTGTTCCTTTGTTGCGATGGAGGGAGCGGGGAGCTTCCTGCCGCGCCACCCGCTCCCTTCCCTACTGCTCATACTTCCCTTATGCTTTTTGTCTCGTAACAACAGTAAGCAAGCCTCAGCTTTTCACTCTCTCTTCTAACGAGTCTTTTCATGACCTATATAATTCCACATTCAGGCAGAGCACCCGTGTGCCATGCAACCGGGATGTGCTTTAGTTTTCGCCGAATTTTGCAGTTTAATTTGATGACTACACTGTAAAAATTAAGACGCATCCTTTTAAACTAAATTACTCAGGGTAATTTAACTTAATTTTATTAAAACGTAGAAACGATCGCTGTACATTCTGCACAAAGGAATTAGACTGGAAGGTTAAGAATCAGCATCAGCGATACCAGCAGCTCCCTCTAGTTGGAAAGTGTATTATTTTTCTCCCCAAAGAGCTAGTATATAGGAAAGATAGCCAGATATTACAAGCTTCTTACAATAAGCAGCTTGGTAACTCGTGCTGTAATCTACGGTCATTGTAGATCTACTAGCTACGTTGCTTTGATTCACTCTTAAATGAAAATAACTTTGTATTATCTATGCTAACTTGTGACTATTTTCGTAATACATAACTGCCAAAAAATTAAGAATTCCCAACATTTGACAATGAATCTACTTTGGAACAAAAAAAATTACCATATGGTAGACCAGTGATTTGAAAACTGCCTTTACTGAAATTTAAAATAAGTGTTAGGACTTATTATATGCTTTAAATAAATATAGGGTTTCATATATTGATCCAGAAGCCACCTCCTTACATTTCCAAGGCTTTGAAACTAAAGAAGAGGCTTTTTAGCCTGAGGGGTTAAAAGTGTGGGTGTGGAAGTGGGCTTTTGTTAGAAAAATTAGCAATGCTATGAGTCATTGTGCATTAGCGGCAGAATAGTTTTGCATCTTGTATGAATCCAGACACCATATGCCATGCGAGGGCCTGCTACTTTATGCGGTGCCGCTGCTGACGGGCAGCCACGTGGGCATCCCCAGCGGAAAGGCTGTCTGCGCGCGGCAGCGAGCGCAGGAACCCGGTGATCCGAACACGCTGGACATTGTCGCGAGCAGCAGGAACAGCTGGTAAGCTAGCAGAGCTAGCAATGGTAGCAGAGCTAGCAAAGCCAGCGCGCCGCAGCGGCGGCGGCGAGCCAGCATGCTAATGAGACAGCGAGCACGCACAAAGCCTGCCGCAGAGGGGATCGACCCCAGCGCTGTCAGGTCCTGAACGGCCCAGATTTCGGAGATTTTAGCCCGCTCCTCTGCACCCGCTGGTCTCCCCAGTGCCGCAGCAAGGGCTCGGGGCTGAGCAGTGAGCGGGCCAAGACGACAACCCTTAGTCAGGCAAAAGTCACGCCGAAGCCAATGCGCGTTTTGTCCGTGAGGACTGCACAGCCTGCATTAGAGTCCATTCATATAAAACTTTCTTTTCTTTTCCACCCATTTGTGACAAAAGCCAAACAAAAATAGCCCTAGAAAATCCAAAGTGCAAGTGACTGTTCAGAAGCAAGTACCTAAAAGATAGAATGGAGGTTTTAGTTACACAAATCCCTTCAAAGTTAATAGGGGCAGAACAGCAAATCATCAAAACTTACTTTGAAAATACAAAGAGCACAAACCCCTTTAATTTGTCTGGTGCATAAGTAGGAAAAAAAACAAAACAAACCAACAAACAACCACCAAAAAGCCCTGTAAGACTGGATGAAGTACTTAGTAGTAACCGGAATATATCAATTTTGCTTCTGTCACACTTTAAAGAGAGCCTCTCATTAAACACAAGTTAGAGGTTCTTTAATACGACAGAAAACATAAACCATCAAGTGATAGGTGTTTGGACCTCTGTGTATCTTACTTGAAAAGAGTGGGAGCTTCAGTTCACACCTTACTATGTAAGGTACGTTTGCTACTTAGTTATAAACAAAAATCCTATACCACAATGACTCGATGTTTGTTATGGCAAGTTAAACTGAAGGCAGACTTCCACCACAGACCTCCTGGAAGCCCTTTGGGTAGGGCATGGTTACGCTAACAAAACTGCACTTTTAATAAACTTGTTTTATTTTTTACGGAGAACACAGAAACACTGTGATCGCTGTCAGATTGACCAAACTGTAGGTATTTCACGAGCAATGCCACCAAAGCCAGCAGACTGCAGGTGAGTGACAGATGAGTGGCCAGTTAATCTAGAAATGTGGCCAATGTCTGGCTGCTATAAGCACCCTGTTAGGCACCCCATAAATACCTACTAGCTATCAGCCAGTTGGTATAAACCTCAGAATCCGCACATATCCCTCTACAGCCCTTGCTCATGGTACTCTTCAGACTGGCAGAGAAATCTACTGCATTTTGCTTGTGAATGTACAAACTATATTGTGCTTCTGCAGATTTAAACTGGATGAACATTTCTCCCAGCAATCTTAAGAGCGGCAGAGGTACACAAACCCTTTTGCACAACTCAAGTTTGATTCAGCACTAGGACACAAGTTTAAAGCAGCACTTAAATAAAAACCCCAGTTTTCTGCAAAATTATTGATGAATAAAGTATCACTGATAAAAAAATGGAAGAAAGAAACAAACTGTTCATTCGAAGTAGCAGCTTCTCCACAGCAGAAGAGAGTTAGGTTTCAAATTCCCAGCTCCCAATCCTGATCGGCTGCTTATACTTTATGTACTATACTATTTCCAGCAAGATCATGACTTTCCAGTCTTTGGTAGGAGCTAAAGAAGTATGGTTGTGTATTTTAGGAAGTTTGTTTTCAGTTAGTGCACGTGTACATCATTTAACAAATCCAGAGTCGAGTTTGGGTTTCTTCTCCCCCTGCCCCCCCCACTTCTGACATATATCACACAGTAAATTCATTTTTCATTTTAAAAAAACATTACATTCATGATGTCACTTAACCACAGGTTCATTTTTGGAACTACCCATTAAATCACTTAGCAAGTAAAAGCCTTTAAAACTGTTGGGGTTTATTTACTCTTACTGAAGAGTACAGTTTCTGCACAGAGATCATCGTCAGGAGGGGCAGCAGTTAGTGCCGTTTAAAACTCTGCTACAGAATTAGCTTGGGACTTTCTCAACAACACTCGGTGATCTTTTACAGCTTCCAGCCGTGGAGAAGAATAATGATGCCCCATGCTATCACAGAAAAATAAATTGTCTTGTTAACATGCAAACTTCACTGCTGCGCCCCTTGCCTTCTGCAAAATGGTGAAGCTCATGAGCAGTTCACAGTAACGCATATAGAAGACGTGTGTGCAACAAGGGACTATGAACAAGGGACAGGTATGTTCAGAAGCATGCACAAAAAAACAGAAATTTAAACCATTGTGTCTATACATCATTCAGCAGCATGTGAAGTTTAAATCCGCAGAAGCATTATATACTCTTTATATATTCACAAGCGGGATGCAGTAGATTTCTCTGCAAGTCTATGAAGAGCACTATGAATAAGAGCTGAAGAGCCGCCTCCACAATCCCATGTAATGCCACCTAAAAGCTTTGCCTCGCATGACTTATTACAGGCTGGAGCAGATTAGAGGCATCGATCGCTGCCTGGAGAAGGTTCTCGCTGCGAGGAGGGAAGGCAGCCGCAGAGACAGACAGCCCAGCCATCGATCTGCTCCAGCGGGGAGGTGCGCTGCAGAATGAAGGTCAGCGCTGCTTTACACCACCCCGTACAGCCACCGCCGCGTTCATCAGCATCCCTCAGAGGCTGCTGCGACAGGACCAAATACTTCTGTCTGAAACTCAAACCCTCGCGTGAGGGCTGGTTACAGCAACCCCCAGAAGAGCGAAGGACGGCAAGTTAAACCTGCTGCTCTCCGCAGACAAAGCAGCAGAGGACTGACTACAGACAGACACTCCTGCGAGCCAGAACCGATCACTTCGGCAGAAAACTGTCAGATGCCATGTCATATAAATTGTCACAGCTCCTGTGACACATGCTTTAGAATTTCATAGTAATTTCTAACAGCATCTATATAGCTTGAGGGCATAACTTCTTCGGATGAAATAAAGGGAACAAATTGTGAACCCTTCTCTAAAAAGAGTAACAGGCTCTCTATGTTATTTTCATGGTACGATCAAACACCTCTTTATAACCAAAGCAGAGTTCTAAATGCAAGCTCGAAACAGCACATTTTGAAAGGCACACAAAATGTATTTTCAGGCATCTGACATTACGTGCACCTACAAAATATGTGACAGCCATTCACACAATTAAGCCCATCATAGCAAATATCTTTTTTAGTCTGTGATAATGCAGGTAAGCAGATAAGTTGCTCTACATTAAGTTAATCAGAAATCAGCTTAAACCAACACAATGAATTCATTCAGAATTCAAAGTTGAAGTTCTTTGCTTAATCTGGATTCCAGACGTGACATACTAATACATAGTAGATATGTTAATACCTGGATGCAATATAATGAATTAGAGTTATAGATATCTTTTTTGTTAGGTATTTAGACCATCTTTTGATTTTACCCTAATGAACTATTTGTTTGGTATAGTTAAATAGGCATACCATATTTGTTACAGTGGATAAAACTTTAAGTTATTCATGTATCAAATTACTTCTCCAAAGTAAGGGCTGTGTTTTCTCCTTGCCCATGTACAGGATTACAAATCGTAAGCAGGGAAATGGTGACATCCAGTGCTCAGATATTATGGAAAGCATATGCATCCTCATCGTGCTCTTTTTTGTTTGTTCCAGTGCACAGACACCTTCAGCATCTAACACGCAGATGCATTACGTTTCAGCAAAAGTACTGTGAACACCCATGATAAACTTAAAAAGAACTTAAAACTCTTTTACCTTCAGGTTTTCTCTTTGAACGAACAAATAATGCAAACAACTTTGGAAACAATACTGCAACTTGCCACCATGGTAATTTTTTTCTTCTTACCAGACTAAGGATATTTAGATCAGGTCTTATATAATTCCATTTACATTAATGAAAAAAAGGCAGAAGCAGCACAGCTTATATTAGAGATTTGTTAGGATTACAATTCCAAGAACATCCACGCAGCTACCTGAAATGGACAATTTTGATGGCAAAAATAGTGGCTGACAGACATAAGTCTGCATGCCCACCCCATCAGTTATTTCTTCTTCCCCTGTAGAGCAACGCAGCACTGTACTCTAATCACGATGCTACAGAAGAGTATGAAAAATAGGCAGGAATCAAAAGGCAGAATAAGAACAACCCCACCACCACCCTTTTTTCTTTTCCACAAGACCAAACCAATTTATTCTAAAAGTGAGATTGCTTAAAAAGATGATTTTATAATAAACATGTTAATTTGCAATAAACCACAAGAGGAACTAACTCCGTATTTACTCATTCACAGGAAGATACATGTAAGCTTAAATTGCTAAGAAAATAATTCAAAGACTACAAGAAATCAATGAAGAACGCAGGAAAGAAGCCAACTGGTGCTTGCACATCGGGACATTTTCTACCCTCCAGTAGGCTGCTTAGAAAAAGCTGTTCGAACCTGGAGTAACAATTTCAGACTTGTCAGAATGTCTCCTACTTTTCTTCAAATTCAAATAATTTTTCAATTAAAAAGAAGCTTTTTCAGTAGAAGAGTGGAAACAGAGATACAGGCATTTACATCCAGGTAGACTGGGCCACTTCACAAACTTCACAGATGATGACAGCAATTCACCAAAGTTTCCTCTTCATCACTGTAGCTATTTCTCAAACTCTGAGAAGCTTTTCCTTCCCAGTTAAGAAGCGGGCAAAAAGGCTCACAAAGCATTGCTCCACCTTACACTTACACATTTTTCTAAAACAAACAATGCCTGGTATAATCTTTCAGCCAATGCAATTTAAAGAATGGCTGTCTTAATTGTGAAGGTAATTTTACACTACTTTTTTAAAAAAAAAAAAAAAGAAACAAAAAAACCCCAAAACTTGATAAAAGATACAAGAATCCAGGATGTTTACCTCTATTTGTTATGATGAAACATGTGAGATGGGAAAGAATAAGCATCCTGGTTATGAAATTTCGTAAGTAAAACCTGAGACCAACTTACAAGTCTCTGAACAAGAACAATTTAATTCAACGAGCAAGGAAATTACTCTACTTTGAAAGACAATCTGGATTCTGGGTAGTCAAATCTGCATTTCCCTATGCATTCTAAGGGGAGCCTCATGCTCAGACATCACTATCCCCAGATCCCAAAGTCTTTTTTGGAGACCAACATTAAATTATGGACCAACCAAAGCACCCGACACCTGCAGACTTAGTTACATTTTCATAATTTGAAGTTTACTAGCACCTCAGCTTAAAAACTGTCATCTTAAACAGCAGCTGTAAATCAGACCCATAATAAAGACTTAAACACAAACCCTGTCATGTGTCCCGTCCCGTGTCCGTCCGTGTGTGTGTCCCGTCCCCCCCCCCGGATTAATCTTTACAGATAAGACCAGTTCCCAAAGATGTGCACTACTGCAGCTTAGGGCGACTGGGACTCCAGAATGTACAAGTGTTCAAAAATCCTTTCCAGCATACAAATAATTTAATATAAGCTGGAAGACAGCACAAAGATGCAGTTTTATATCATCACCTCTACCATTTTTTGAAATAGTCAACGTTACTGGAACCAGAACAGGCCCTTGCTTAGGGTGTCCTGCTCAATCCAACTACAATTACCAAAAGAGCAAATTATGAATGCGATGTTTTTCATCCCTGCTCTCATGTCCTAAAGCACCCTGCTTATAGAGTCACGTTACTCTTAAATATTGACAATTAGCAACCTCTGCTTTAACTGGGCTTAATTAAGAGGAACTTCAGTTTTGATACATAATTATTCATCTGTGAGGTTAGTTGTTCCTTCCTTTCCTCAGCACATAAAAAGGTGGCTTTAATGCTCTCCAAAACTTGTATAAATATATACATTTTTATACAATTTTAGTAAATTTTAATATTTTTCTTCCTTGCTCTTACATAATTTAAGCCACCTTATTGTCTGATTTCTGTAAAATACACAGGCATATTTAAAATAAAAACTATTGCCTGAAAAAGCAGACTGGTAAGGCTGCTGAAACACATTACCTCACACTCAACAGTTACTTAAAGATGGTGAGAGCACCAATTAGTGTGGTCTGCAGCCGCTCAGTCTCAATGCTTCATTGCACCAAGAATTAATGCACTCCTGAAAAAATTGGTTATTTTGAACATATACTAATGTATAATCATCCATGACCATGTAAACATTGTAGGAACTACAGAGACAACTGAGCTTCAAGTATTCAAAAGACAATTGAGCTATGCGTTAACTACCCTGGTTTTGCTCCTGCGTAATGCCATCGTATGCCGTTTGATGTATACAAAGAACTTGTAGCCAGAATGGCTTTAAAGTTCAAATATAGTTAATTATTTTGTAATGAGTATTTCTCTCGCCCTAATGAATTCCTTAAAAAAGAAACAGTTACGTAAACATAAAAAATAGATTTAAAAAAAAAAATATCTGATGTGGTCTGCCATAGTTACCTTCCTCATTTTCAAAGAGATTTCCAACAGAAAAACGTATTTAGGTACGACAGTGGAATTTGTGTCATCATGACCAAGCGATTACAGCACACAGCGAGATTCTCCGCGGCTCTGCAGTCCTGGTCCCCATGGAAACCGGACTCGGATATTGTCCTCCACTTGCTGGAGCACCGAGACTTGGGAGCCTTTTGTGCCTGATGAGATTTCTTCCACAACCTTCCAGCAACAGACCCTATGCTTCCTCCTGACTCTTTCCTAATTGAGATGCAAATTAATCTCTGTGGCTGATTACACTTCCCTTAAAGCCCCTGACAAGTGCAGCTGTAACCGGAGTTTACAGACTTTCCAACAAGTGACTTCAGCTGTCACTCCTGGCAAGACGCTGCCCCAGCTCCCCGGCACGCGACCCCGCGCAGGCAGCGCTTCCCGCAGGCACCGCGACCAGCTCATTCCCCTTGCACCTTCCGAGGCAGGAGCGAGGATCAGGCCTCCGCTCCACTTGGAGCAGGGTCCCAGCAGGTGTTTCACACCCTGCCGCTGCTCTAACACAAGCCCCACAGATTCGGTGTCTTATCACCATTGGACCATTTACACCAGAAGAAGTGTTCAATTTCTAACCACGCTTGAATCAAGAAAATTTTTAGCTACTAACCCTTGTTACGCATGCTGACTTTTAACAGGACCTGTGTGACAAACAAGTGGCAGACCACTCCTCAGCTCTGCCTTACACAAGCTTTTCTGTGCTCACTCGAATCGGTTACATCTAATGTGCTGCCAAACATCATCCAATACTTTTCCCAGATTATTGCTTTTTATTTCTCCCTTCTATTGAGATTTTTTGAGTTATTTCACCTTTGAGTTATTTTCATCTCCAGTCTGACAAAGTTACTAAACTCTTTCATTTACTGTTTGAATTGCTGGGTCTGCTTTCTTCCTGTTCTCCTCGCAGCAGTTAGCAAAGCGAACACCAGAGCAAAGTGTACTGCATCCTTTGGGAGCGACAACGCCGTGTTACCGCATTGGACAGGTTCAAACACCACCTTTACACATCTATACGTTTACATTCCAATTTCTGGTTCATTAAGAATTTTAGTATATCTAAAAGTGTTTTATTTTCCATGGTAAAAGTTATGGATCGCTTTCTCTCCCACTCCAGGGTCATTCTGATGGGATCTTCCCATCACATTATCTTTGTCCAGTTTCAGAAGTTTCTCAATCCACTTTCATTTATCAACTAGACAAGTGGCAGTTGATTCACTGCAGATATCGTTGGTGCAAAAGCAGGCACAAAAAAGGAAGAAAAGAATCCGGGGACAGATGCTGTTTCAGCTAGACCTCAAACATATGCTGAGAAGTGGCATGTGCTATCATATTTGTGCTGCTCGTGTTTCCCTGGGGACAAGCAGGGACCCAGAGAGAGACCCTGTCGGAAAGCAGGAGCACAGCAGGCTGCTGAGAGCTGCTTGCTCACAAAATGTTGAAAGCCAAAAGATGAGCAGGATCAGGAATCAGAGGACTCCGACTGGGAGTGAGGTGTTGGGATAGCGATAAGAGGCAACAGGATCTCTTCATTCTTGTAACTGCTGTTACTTACGTTAATTTTACTACACTGCTATTTTATTATACATTGACTATAGAAGCAGATGGATTAAGCTAAATTCTGCACAGAAGAATTTTTGTAATTAGCTAGATTTCTCTCATCAAAAGTGGAAAACTTGGCTAGTTTTGAATCATCTGTTAGGTACTGCCACAGTTTTGCAGCTGATGTATTGCATTCAACTGCTTAGGCAACAACTACCAACTGTCTTTGTTTTAAAATGAGTACATGATGAAGTTAGTAATTTATTTAACCACAATGTTACTTTTAATTTCTGACAACTTTTGCAAAGTATACTGGATAAAATTTAGCCTTTTTAAAAAAAAAAACAAAACAAAAACCACAGTATTTTGAGGATATTTCGTGTTTTAAAATGAGTGTCTCTAATTAATCAATGTTCTTTCAAAGATCAAAACATTTGATTTACAAACTCTTTCTCAAACTCCTATGGTTAGAAAAAATACTCAAATCAAAAGCTCCCTAAAGAAAACAAAGTGCAGTGAGTGCTGGTCCTGAGATAAGTGATATGATTAACAAAACAAGGTATAAAATGTTTCTACTATAATTACGGCATTATGAGAAAATCCTAGAATAAGTGAAAACCAGTAATAATGCTGTTGGTCTGCATAAAAATAAAAGTCTACGCTACAATTCCCGTAACAGAGAACCATACCATCTAGTTACCTTCCAGCAAGTGGAAGAAAGTATGTTCTGAAAATGCCCAAATACAGATGTCGCTGGCATGAAAGTGGAATTCGGGAACCAAAACATCTGTATCTGAAGCCAAATCCCATCTGCCTTATTAATGTAATGAGTCCAAGTAAAGTCAATTGGACTACTTCTTTGAAGAAGATAAGAACACGACTGAGCTTTGTGTATAAGCCTAATATACACTGTAGGTAACTTCCATCACTGTGAAAGACAGTTGAGTATTATCATTACTTACAGTTCAAAGCATCAGTGTTAAGTCCAAGTCCACCACCAGCAACTCAGTCTGAAGCTGCTGGTGAGAACACTCTTGTGATGTTATGATCTTATTTTTCAAACACTGGATGGCAACTGGGTGTGAACGACTGAAAACACTGAGCTTGACGCGAAGAAAGCTTTGACCTTTTCCAGTAAAATCACACGGCAAGGATTTTCACTCAAGCTTACCTCTTCGCAGAAGAACATTCAGAAGTCAGAACCCTACCAAGGGGAGCCTTACCCCACCAGGAGCAAAGGATACAAGCTCTGGTAGAGTGGGATGAGTGACTTGACGGCTCTGCTGGCATTGATACACGTGGCACATATGAGGCTTGGCAGCAGCTTTGCAGTCACGATTGCGCCATCGAAGAGAGGACCGAAAAATGGCACCTGTGGACCCCAAAATAAAAACAACACATGTAAAGCTGAGCCAACAGAGGCCAAGAGGTTAGTGTAGAGCACGGAAGCAACTTCCAAAATCACAAACAGAAACAGCACACCCCACTTCCAGGGGATTTTCACAGCAAGGCATCTACTGCTTGAGAAAGGCGTGAGGGAGGCAAGAGGAGGCAAGTTTCACACTGCCCCACTCTAGACAGTGAAGTTACTCGGTTACATTACAAGTGTTGGCTTGCTGTAGGTCTCCTCTCTAGATCACGGGCACAAAGAGACTCCACTAAGTACAGCAGAACACCACAAACAAACCAGCCCCATGGGCTGTAGCCACAGGGCCATTACCAGCCCGGTCAGCACAGTCAGTGGGGTGGTACCTTTGCTAGCACAACATACTGTATCTTGTGTTATATTATTGACGTTTGGAATAATAAGCATCAGGCCCGCTACAGAAGACCAGTACGTTATTTTGTCATAAAATGGTATGACCACATTGTTTTCCACACTGAAACTTCCAGTGTAATATTAATCCCCCAATTTTTTTATTTTAAGTTTTTAAATCTTCCATAATTGCCATCAGTATACTTTACACGTATACACACGTTTCACAGAATATTCAACTGGATAAACATGAGCTTGTTACGTATATGAACAAAATCATCTATGAATTTGAAATCAACATTTCATTTTGAGTAGATGCTAAGAGCTGTTTCCTGTCTTGCATCCCAATGGGCTCAATCCAACATTGGCAGGAGTTTTTGCAAAGAAGCATTTGTTTCAGATAATCCTCTATAAACTCTTTCCACAGACTTCACTTAAGAAAAAAAAAACAACAAACAAACAACAAAAAAAACCCCCAAAACAACCTGAACACCTGAGCTGATCCAAGTTAACAAAGTCTGTGGGAAGCAGAGGAGATGGCAGCAAACTACCACCTCTCAGAGGCACCTCCCTGCAAACACGGCTGGGACAGGCACAAATGGGTCTATCCCAGCACAGCACGCCAAAGTGTTAAAACACTGTTCCTTCAGTGTTACCTCCAGAGGAAACCACCATATAATGTCATTTGGTGACATATGGCTCTTCAGATAAAGGCTATACTAGGTAAAAGAGATACTTTATATAAGTGAAAAATGTCCAGCATTGCATACATATAATAGACTTTGCCATGTCAAACCCAGAAAATTTTAGTCATAGAATCATAGAATCGAATAATCTAGGTTGGAAGGGACCTTTAAGATCATCGAGTCCCACCATTAACCTAATGTTTAAATAGATACTAAATTTTAGTATTTACAAGTAGTCAAACTCATTTCCCTTTCAGAAACTCAAAATGAAAAAACAAACCCACACAAAAGCACCAACCAAAACCCTAAACAGAAGCTAACAGCAATTATCAATATTTAAGCTATGGATTTTTTTCCATCTGTACAGAGGCTTATCACATAAATAAATACCCTCTATTATTCTTCTGCAACTGCTTGTGGGTGACTGTGACAGTCATTCAATAAATGGACAAAGGGAATAATATAAATCCCCTGCATCTAGGGAATTCCTCTAATTAGAAGTGGCAATGAATTACAGAAGAAATTTGGTTTTAATATAACATCTGCAAATGACAGCTGTCTTTTCACACAGTTATTTTGTCATTCCTTTACTTAAAATAATTACCCACCCCAAAAAAATAGATTAGTGTAAAATGTTTCCATAGTGGTTTGCCTTTTTCTTTTTCTTTTTTTTTTTTTCTCCAATGCTAGCATTATTAGCTAGGCAGTTGGAAAGAAAGGTGACAGGGAAGAAAACCTACGCCACCAAAGTGATACTGTTCCAGAGCATCAAATTTTTCCTCTTTAAGCAGTAACATTTCTAAGTGAAATTTTTAACACATACTCTGTTTACAAGCATTGACAAAAGGAGAAAAAAGCAGAAAACTATATTTTTATGTAAGTACAAAAAAGGAGGTTAAGTACATACTAGTATTAAAATTATACCAACACACAAATACCAGATATTTAAAGTCAGATTAGCACTTATATATGCTACTGTACAGGGAAATTCATTGTCGGGCTTTTGACAAGCAATTTTTGCTTACAGGACTTTGTTTCACTGTTTCAAAACCACCTGGAGTCTAGGCAGTGTGGTAGATTCCCTTAACACAGTATTACAAAATTCAGATACTTAAAATATAGACAAGCTGTGTATATTTTACACACCTTATAAATGTGTGTAAATAAACACATACACATATATACATATGCTCACATTTAAAAAAAATCTTTGTGGGCACTCTCCAGTAAATTTATCAAAAATATCTCCAATCTGACATTTTAAAGCAAAAAGTTTAATAATTGTTTTCTCTGAAAGTTTCATAGTCAAACTCCAACAACTCATACTTGACTCTAGAGCTCCTTTTAAACAGAAAAGTAGGCTAATTCAAGCTCAACTGTAAGTACTGAGAGCTTTCCTTAGCATCCCTGAACTCTGTCCCCACAGCGCAGAGACAAGAGTGCAGTGGGTGCTCTTCGGAGTGCCTTTCATGAGATTTGGAAACATGCGTTTTTCAAGCGTATTTCAAATAAACAGATTATTTCAAGAACTGCGTCCTAGGCACATGTTTTGTCAAAAAATACACATTTTTCATGACCCAAAGTTGGCATACCCTGGCAGGCGGAAAAAGAAAACAATGCAAAGTATGGAAGTGACTTTGTATGAGAGCCACTAATTTTACATCACCAAAGAAAAACAAACGTAACCCACATGAGACCAGAACCAAGAACAGTATTTCCCCAAATTGGTTGATGGCTTTTCGATGTGTGAGGCTAACCCTCTGGAGACCTGCAAAGGCATCGCTGCTCTGCCTTACAGCAGAAGTGGAGCCGGGAGCCCTCACTGCTCCCCGGCAGCCTCGGGGTCCGCAGAGCCCGCTGCGATGCCAGGAGAACACAAGCAGACCATACGCCCGTGTGGACACAAAGCTCGGAGTTATTAATTCCCGAGCAGATCTACCGGCCATGATGAGGGTCATTAAAGTCAATGGAACTCGCATATCGTCAGCTTCCATCTGTACACGGGGCTCTCTGCCTTAACGAGGAGTTTGAGGGGAGAGACTAACTGAATGCACAGGGGACGCGCTCCCTGCTCAGTACTTTTCTGTAAGTTGGTATTAAACACCCATTTGAGGAAAAGAGCGTTTTGAATGGTTACAAAAATATATTATGCTTTGACAGGAATCAAATGAAAAAAACAGTAAAGGGAAATACCCCCTTCCTTGAGTAGTCCAAATGTCAATGCAAGTTATCCATGAAACAAAAATTAATATTCAGCCCATTGCAAACACCTGCTCCGTTACAATTTCCAAGAAAAAAAATAATTATTTCTGTTGCATGCAGTAAAAGTAGGCAAGGTTAAATAAACCTTTTGAGCACAAAGACTTCTCCTCTATAGCAAGCAGCACTAGTTAAAAGAGTGGGGAATGGGTAAATTATTGTACCAAATGGCTGAGAATTAATCTCTGATGACTAGCTGCAATCTAACGAGGCATCTGTGTCCCAGGGAACCCGCAGTATGTCCCTGGCGGTATGTGCAGTGTGTAGAGTCTGCCTGGCATTCTTTGTCCTCTTTTGCAGGCAGCTTTTCGTCTCATTGTTCAGAATATCCTCATGCATCTGTGACGCGTGGAATGCATTCACACTAACAGACTTACTATTGTCTTCTCTCAGAAGCTTTGTCGAGCAAAGACTGCATCACGGTTCCTGATAATTATATTGCTTAATTAATCAAGACAAAAAAAATTTGCAAATCATTGCCCGGTTGCCAAGCAGGGAGATAAAAAATGAAAACAATACAAGCTGAAGCAATATAACAAAAGTAACAGCTATCTGATCAGAAATTCTTATATAATGAAGCTATTAATGCTAAATCGGTTAATGTTAACATTGCTCCAGGTGTCTCTACTTAGATGCAAACAAAAAGGCTAACATTATGTATATAAAAGGCCAAATGTTGCCATGGATTCTGTAACCTGATAGAGAGGACAGCCTTTTCATTTGATTAGGGAATGCAATTTAAATACCAGGGACTGAAGCCAAACAACAGACATTTCTCTCTGCAAGCCTCTTTCATTCACCCTGGGGTCAGTAGCTGGTGAACAAAAGGTCAGCCACACTTGCCCTGGAAATGTCTGGATTAATTTTATTACATTGTAATGGTTTGTACTTTAAATGTAGGGATAACACTAAATTTCCAGTTAGCTATTATTCTTTCTGCCCGTTGGGTATTTTTGACTAATATGTAAGATGACATAGCTTTTCTCAATTGGTTCATAGAATTTTCAAGCATGTTCGTAATGCTAAATTCTGATTTTCCTGATGGAATATTAAAAGCTAAAATTCCCAAGAAGTAAATTACAGACCTCAAAAGCAAGTGTGTGAAAACACTCCACTATTTCAATATATAAAAAATTTTCATGTTTAAAACATCTACTGGCAAACCACTGGTTGTTAATAGCTCTGTCATTCACAACCGGAAAAATATTGTATACAGCTGGTAAATATGTCATCTGATATATGCATTCTTCCACAGCTCGTTATTCTCTTGGACAAATATTGTCCCACTGATTTCTTTCATAAAGTATATTTCATATACATTTTTGCATCCATAATGTACCAGACAAGCATTTATTAAAGTAGCTTTTTAATACATATACACATATGTACATACACACATACCTCAGTCATTTTCCAAAGGAAAAAATCCATTATTTCAAAAAAATGTCTAAAATGTGGTTGCATAACAATGATTTTTAAACAGAAAGTACTAAACCTCAAATACTTTGTTTGATGTAAGGATATCCAATGCCTACATCATCCTGTTGCGTTAGATTATGATGAGGGTCTCAAAAACATGTAAGGTTATGCACAGTACCGTATGTACAACAGTAACCAAGCCGTATGGCATGAATTAATAACAACTGAGGAACTTAAATCTTTATTATTTTGCTTTTATTGCCTCACATGGGAAATTCACAATGATTTTAAACAGTGTTCTTTGTACAATAACTCCTATGCGTTGAGAATTCTGAAATATTTCTTTAAGCGCCAAGCATGAATATAAAATTAATTAGCAGCCATTTCGATCACTATTAGTAATTCTAGTTTTAAAATAAAAGCTCATTGCTCAGCATACTTTTAAACAGACTATATTTTGTATTTGATGAAAAAAAACCAAACCCAAACTCTAAACCGCTGAGCTTTATTTAAGCAACAAAACTGTTGGTCGCTTGTATAACACATATGATAGATCCAATAAAGCAGTCAAAACATACCTCCGGTTTCTTCATGATCTCTATGAAAAACATGTGATTCTTCATTGGATAAATAACAATTAGAACATCTCCAAAATCTGTTGGTATAATGCCCCTGCGGTAGTTCCTGGTGTGTTCAGACCAGACGATGTGAACCTCATCATTTCCCAAGTGACGAAGCTGCAACAGCAAATTGGCTCTTTATTAATCAGAGTGATAACAACAGTTTATGAGGGGTCATGGCTTACAAATTGAATTACAATGCTCAATAGTAGAAATATTTCATTACAGAAAAAGTTAAAATACTGTTTTTCTCCAGTTGCTCATGAAAAGATCAGCTAAATAATTTGCTTCATTCAGAACACATTGTTGTCTGATGCCTTAATTAAGTAATTATCAAACTAGCCATTAGCACAATATGTAAATGTACATTACCTACAATAATTTAAGATGGAAATCTGAATTACTAAAACAAAACATTAACCAACAGAACATCATATTCCAGCTAACATACCGTAGCTGTCACAGAAATATGAAATGCCTTGACTCAGGATGTCAAGAAACTTTCCATCATGAACCACTATTACTGAGTTTATTGTACAACAAATATCTCCTTACTGACTCTGTCTGGAGAGGACTTTTGTTTGAAAACGTAAGCAAAATATCTTGAGCAACGTGAATTAGAGAAGAATGGGAAATAATGTGGGAGTTACTTTTTTATTTGGAGCAGAGGTGAATAAAATATGCATAAAATTTAAATGTGACATACACGAAATGCATGTGAAAGCCTGTGCGTTTGCTTTGTTATGGGAGGAACTGGAGGTGATCTAACAGATGGCAAAAAGTATTTGGCAATCACGTACAAGCTACGCACAATAGTTTCAACTGTAAGCTTTAAAGTTAAAATTTAATCCACATGCAGAATGCCAGCCCAAAGCATAAAGAGAATTTAAGTCCCACTTAAAGGACCACCCCCCCAATTTGGTGCTAGCCCCTGGAACAATGTGCACAATAGACCTAACAAAGAAGCCAAAACATAGCCCTGCCTTCTTCACTGTCTCTGTGCGAGGCGGGATGGGGGGCCGAGGGGGAAATGGAAAGAAAAAGGTAGTGATTTTCATCAGTACATAACAACTAAGTAATCTTCACATGCTTTGTATCAGCCTATATTGTACCACTGAATTTTCCTTCTTCAGAATCAGGTAGCACCTTTAGAAGTAAAGAATTTCATTCCTACAGGATTGGGTGGCAAACTGTACCCTAGTTCTAAGAGGAAACATGCAAAAATGTGACACATTACAAGAATAAAAAAAGTTTAAGGCATGAACTTTGCTTACAGTTTATACTCCAGCAGAGTAAAATAAAGCTAAGTTCATAGAATTACTTTGATTTTCAGTTTGTTTTAAATGAAACGGACGATAGAGTTTTATTTACATCTATGAATAAAGGACATTTTTAGTTCTCTTTGAAGAAAAAATAAACCATTTGTATCTTATAAAAACATGAAAACATTAACAATACTATTACTAGAGATTCTTAAATGTACAAAAATCAGTAAGAATTGCTGTTCTCTTGGTCATCCTGACCTCTGTGCATTCTCTGATATTTTAATTGCTCAGTTAAAAATAAAGCAACATCCAAGAAAATACTTATGTTGATATCATCACAGTGCAGACTGTTACATACAAAACTAAGCAGTAATTTTCCTGATTTCACTTGCTGTGAACAAATGCAGCTAGGTCGCCTTCATGAATAAAAGCAACATGTAAAGTTTCGTCTTAAAAAACAAAAAATCTGTCTGGCTACAAGACTTTGTGCACAACAGGTTATACATACTGAGGATCTAGGTGTTTGGCAAGGTTATTTTACACACGGCCGAAGCCGAGCTGTAATTTTCTATGAAAGCTGAGCGAAGGAAGGACCCAGCTCACACCAGCTGTATTCAGAGCAGCCCAACGGCGATGTATTTGTAAGCAGTGCCCACAATTTATCAGGCTGATCCCAACGCATCCTGATACTAGACTGAGTTCTGGCACTAGCTTCGCAACACAGAGAAAGCCCACAATGGCAGTATTTAACAACCTCTGCTTTAAAAAACACAGCAAATAAATATGGAAGCAGAATTCTGTAAGGTGATGCAATTGTCCAGTTGCACAGGGCAACTCACAAACTGAACACAGCTCATTCTTGCTACAAAAACAAACCCTGAAGAAAAGGCTCTGTACTGCATTGCCTCCTATTGCTTCTGGAGTGATAAATAGCACATATCACTATAAAAACAGTAATCAAAACATGTCCAAATACTGCTTAAGAGACCCTTTTTAAATCACAAGGAACTATTCGGATAATAATCAAATACTTTTCATACTGAAGAATCCCAAAACACTTTGTACCTGTATCACATCCAAGAGAATAAAATTCAGTAAACAGGGAGAAGTTAGATCAACCGATACTTGCTGTGCTTGTTTGAGACAGGAAGTGATGGCTATGAGCTCAAAATCTTGCAAACATTGTGTGATAATAAATTACTACCTTTGCTACAATCCTCATCACATGCTAGTAATTAATTTTAAAGCTTGAGTTACTACCGGTCATTGTTTTGAAGCCATATATCTTTAATCATTGCATTTATAATGTATAATGTTACAAATATAAAATTGGTATTAATCAAAAATATTTGTTCTTGAAAGATCATTTCACTGATAAAAAACATTATAATAATCTTATGAGTGACAACAAACCAGATGCTATTATCCTGTATCGCTCACTCAAAATATAAGCTGTGGGTTAGACGCAGCACCCTGAAGGACGTAAGCAAGTTTTGCTTAAAGGGCCAAAGCAACACAGAGGATGGATTTGGAGCAAGAGTCCCATGCTATGTTCTCCAAGCAGTTTAGGGGTGGGGAAAAAAAAAGAAAAGAAAAGAATACATTAAAAAAAATCCCAAAGCAGCCAGGAAATAAAATATGTATTAAAAAGCAAAACCAAACAACAGAACAGCTCAACCACAAGCAGTCAAATTTTCTAGGTTTATTGCTGACTTGAATGATCTCTCTACAAATGTTCAGGGAAGGCAGCTCTTGAAATTGCAATTGCTTCTCCTCCCCGAGTGAGCTCACTGCCTGAATTTTTAGCCTCCAGATAAAAGCAGTTTCGCTAACATGAACAAAATATATACATCCTCAGCTGCACACACTCAGACACAGCTACGCTGAGCCTTCAACGCCTGGAAGCTGGGTCAATGTATAGCTTCTGACGTGCGTCACGCCGTCGTTAATCATATCTGGTCTGCGTTTCCTCAGCCCTAATCTGGGCGTCGGAGCGCAGCCGGCAGCTCCAGAAGCCGCGCAGCCAGCCTCGGCACCGGGAGGCTCGCCGAGCGCCCACGCTCCCCTTCGCTTGAGCAAATAGTTTTCAAGGCTCGCCGCTTCGGCTGGGCTGCACGCTGCCTGCCAGGCAACACGCCGCCGCTGACACTGGTCACGGTACACACCTAATGGCCTGACCTCCTTTCCCTGCTAATTGCATTACACAGCCAGCTGGCTCCAGAGAGGAGTCGTCTGTTTGACTGAAGAATTTCTGCTTTTGGGGAGGCACGGCTGCTACTTTCGCTAAGTAACAGTCGGGCCTGACATCCCCATTGTCTGGCTGACAGTGTACCCATCCTAAAATCTAAGTTTTATTTGTAAATTAACCAAGAAACTTCCTGCCAGAACAGTGCTGCCTGGAGACTGATAATGTGTGCCTTTCATTCCCTTTCACTCTTACTGTATCACTGCCAATTTGTTTTTCTGCTGCTCGCCAGCCCTAGGCTATAAAAGCCTTGTAAGACATAAGTGCAATTATAGTCCTGGAGTCAAATGAATTGGACAAATCCAATAGCACAGCTCTGTCCCCACTTTGCAAACCCCTACAGCAGTTAGATTAGCTGCTAAAAATCTAATCTAGCTCTAGCTAACAAATTTCTGCAGCGAAGGAGCAAGAGTTCAGTATGGGGTTGCAACCAGATTTCTGAATTGGAAAAAGTTCCGCTACGACAATGGAGAAGATGGAATAAATCACTCAAAAATTTTACAGCTCATTTTTAAACCGTTAGGTACAATTTAGCTAGAACAAGACAGGGGATTGTAGGACGCTGTTATTACGATTGATTTTCATTCTTGCCACAAGACAACCAGATAAAAAAAAACTTTAGAACCAATGATGCTGAACCCTACAGCAGCAAAAGATATCAGCTGAATTTTGATTATTCCACTAGAAAAGATTTCTTTCAGGGCTAAGACTTATTTGGAGAGGTTTTTTCTTTATTCCTCTCCCTCTCCAAATGAACAATATAATATGCCAGTACATACTTCAAATAAAGGAATACAAATGGCAAGTTACAACTATACAGCACAAAAATAAGGGGCCAAGTTCATCCTCAGTGGAAGTGCACTTATTCTTGTGAATTTATACCAGAAATTAATTTATCCTCTTGTGGTCAGTAAAAATAAAGAACCATAATAACATATTTAAGTAAAATTACTGCATCTGCTTAATTCCCCAGCCCACAGAATTTATGGCCTGCTGTACTACTTCCTTGGCCAGCAGGTGGTAAGACCTTCTGTTCAGCTCCGGAGCTTGCGAGCCAAGCACACTGATTGGTATTGAATTCTTTTTGCCTGTCTGTAGGCAAAATAAGCAGAGAAGAAACCACAGAAGTGACATAAAGATTTCAGAGATAAGGGGGACCTTAGATCCCAGATAGTATCCATGCGATATCTGATGGAAGCGGGGGGAAGGCAAGAGAAAAAGTTGTGGCCCCCGTTGCATCCTGATTGGCAACATGACAAAATTTTCTCCTCCCAGTAATACCATATACAGTTCTATCACAGCAAACTTAAAATGGAGCAGGTACTGAACGACATCATAATCTGCCTTCCCACTGCTATGGAAAAGAAGCATTAACAGAAAGAAGTAATAAATATAAAAATAATCTTTTTAACCTGGGCATACTGCCCCAATAATCTGAGGTGAGGACTTAAGCCCAGCATGCACTAACTGTTCAGTGAGCAAGTGGAAGTATTAAAACACTTGGGATGATCTTGAGAGTTGCCACAATCTCAGAAGCAACGTTGCATTTGATTACAACTCTCTTAACCAGGTATTGCAGAACTCACAAGCTCAGTATCAGCCGGGGGGGGGAGCTGGGGGGAAGAGATATTTTTCCTCTTGTTTAAGAGTATGTTGCAAACAGCACATGTTTTTCTTTTCAAGCACACACACCAATTGTGGTCTGCATGTGCAAAGGCTGCCAAAATCAACATGGGACTTCTCTGGACTGAGGAATTTTGTTGCTAAAGCATCGATGTACTTGCCTTTATGTATTTCAGTATGTGGCCTCCACAGCTAAGGTTCACAAATGAAATTTCAAGAAATTGACACTTTTAGGGTTATAAGAGTTCTTGCAGGATGTTTAATACTGTCTTTAGAAATGGTTTGGATATACATTCATGCTCAAAACACTGGTTTCAAATGCAGGCTAGTTCATTCATCAGCATTTTCAAAGAATTAGAGAACTATGAATCTTCCAGAAAGTTTACAGTGCTTCTGAAATGCATCTTGCCTCCACTCTTAGCTGCAGTTTTGTAGAAAAGAAAAAAGGAAAAAAAAAAAAAAAAAAAAAAAAATAGAAG
>VFFE01007661.1:646574-739560 GCA_008921705.1 Burhinus oedicnemus | reverse complement strand
AGAAGTCATCTGGTCCAACCCACTGCTTACAGCGGGGCCAGCTCCCGAGGTGCATTAGGTTGCTCAGAGCTTTGTCCTTCTTTACAGGAATATACAGTTTGATCCCTGCAGGGTTCCAGTCCTATAGCAGATTTAAGGTTGGGTTTTTTTTTTTTTTTTTTTAAAAGTTTTAAAGCAATTACTTTGCAGTATTTTCTGTGGATAATATGTACTGGAGCTGGGCTTGTTTCCTAGCACTTCAAGACTTGGAGGCTGGCAACTACTAAATGCTTTTGCTTTTTCTTTCTCACAAAGAATACATTCTCTTAAAGCAAACATGGGGAAGACTATTAAATAGAATAACCAGACTCTCTCAATGTCTGTGTTAATCCGTAACGTGGGTGGAAATTAGGAGAATTAGTAAAATAGACTGTTTGCAATTAAAACCCATTTTTCCCCTTGTGGTAGCTCTGTCAGACTGTGCTCTCTCCTCTCCCAGATGATGCATTACTCAACAGCTAACTGATATTTCACTGCCTTTGCTACGCTTCCATAAAATCCAGGAGCTATGACTTATGAGGGAAGATTAGACTAAACGACCACAATTTGTGCAGGAAAAATAAGACTGGGAAAGACATGGTAGTTCTCAAACATGAGTAAGTCTGCTGCAAAATGATCCGTTCTCCATATCCATGTGGAATAGGGTAAGAATAAATGGGCTTAAATTGAAACAAAGTAGATGCTACAAGAAATTTTCTCATGGTACAAAAAGTGAAGCATAGGAATATGTTGCCTAGGGAAACCATAAAGCATTCATCACTGGAGCTAGCAGCTAGATAAATGCTGGCCAGGAACAATAAAAATACAGATAGTCCTACCTTGGTGAAGTGATAGAGACTATATAGCCTCTTAACATGTACCACAGCCCTACTTCTCTACCCTAAAGTACTCAGATTACTTTTTTTTTTTCCATAGCCATGTAAATCCACTAACACAAAGATAATGAGTTGCATACATAAAGAGAAACATGTAATTTTGTTGACTTTTTTTTTAATGACAGATATCACGATAAAAAAGAAAGGATCTAGCTTTACTATTAAATGCTGGGCAAGTTTTCAGGACTGGTAATCAGAAATACCACCTTTTTATTTCGAGGAAAAGCACATGTTATTTTGAAACTAGCTGGACAACAAATACAATCATCCAGTGACATATTTATAGATAATTTTCAGAGCACAATAGTATCACATGGTAGACTGGATGGCTGTAGTAGCATTATTAACGCACATTAACAGCCTATGCAGGACAAGTTGCCAATCCTAATTAAAAAGGCAAAGATTTGGTATGGACCTAAAATCTTCTTTGACTCCTAAGCAGCAGTTGGCAAGCACCATAATCTCAAATCACTCCTTGTTAGGAAAGACAAATGATTAAGTACTGATACCAACAAAATTTTGGGCTGGGTTCTGGCCATCTTTGAAGCAGATTCTGCTTGTCAGAATTGTGAATAATTGGATAATGGCTTTAAATATCAGCTGGCTGCTTTTGGTACTACGCTTGTCACTTCTTTCACTTCTTTTATACACTGGACGATTCATCTGTAAGGTTTTATTATGTTGCATTTGGTTGTTTTATTCTACCAAAGTACAACAGTTTTGGCAGGCAGACAACATACAAATGAAATTATTGCTAATATTATTACTAATGGAGGTATCTGAGGCTACCATGGAAATGTTAATTGTGTTTCAGAATCCAGAATTTAGATGCCATTTAATTCAGATGATCTAGCTGCAGAGCACCATGTGGCACAGCAAAGATGGCCTGCTAGGACCAGTTAGCACAATCTGGTTTCAGTTTAAACTTTAATTTAAGCACTTGAAGACTACAGAGAACATTTTGAAATACACAGCAAATTATTTACCTTTTTGGTCAGTGAATCGTCTGAATCTGATGGCATTCTTGTAGACACATGAAAAATTATTTCCACAGTAGAGGTAGCATAATAGGGTGCCGTTTGTCCTGTGCTGCCATTGCGCTGCAGGCCGCCCATAAACCCACCGTGTGTTGAAAGATCAACCTGATTGATTGAAAGTCACAATTAGAAGAAATTTGAAACGACTGATGAATAATCAATATTTATTTATATATTAAGACTTGGTGAATTTACTACTCTAGAATTCTGTAGCCATCCCAGAGAAAGAGAAGTCTTCCCCTACGGGTTTGCGATGTTTGCGTTAGATCTGTTTCCCATTCCTGTATTTGACATTTACTGAAAGTAAACCTCTCTTAACTAGGTACTGGCTATTTTACCTTCCTTCCAACAAACAACAACAAGGAAGCATTCTGTCATGTGCAGCTGCTCTAAGGGCTATGCATGGCTTAGCAAGCCCACTCAAAGCATACACAGAGAGAAAGAAAGTGCAGAGAAAAACATGACAATCAGAAAAACTGAAAAAGAAATTGAAGATTTGTACAAAAAGAAAAACGTTAGAAGAAATTATTCTAGAAGATTATTCAGAAGAAATGCCTCTCTGAAAACAAGCCTGTGTCCAAAAGCTTGTTTGTCTTCCCAACTGCATCAGCCTAACTGAGGATGGTACTTCTCCCTGTAGACCTTATGTCACTTAAACATGAAATGCAGCTACTATGTATTTCCAAAACACATAAACATTCATGTCATTTAGGTTACTGACACACCACCTCAACAACACAAACTAAAACCGAACAGTTTTGTCCTTCATAAAGCAGTCGTGGTTGGGTAAGTGGTCTGACCATGCGAAGAGCTAAAAGGAGCTAAAGTTAAGTTAAAATTATGCTACAGCTCTTAATGATGCAGAAAGCAGAAATGTTCACTGCACCACCACCTGTCCATCAGAAACAGAAATTTATTTATCCAGAATTAGCATGTGGATTTATAGAATTCTGCTAAACAGGTGATCTTTTAAGAACTGCTAAATATTAGTGTGTATTAAAATTTATCCCCCTTTATTTTTTGAGAATTAAAAAATATGCAGGGATATAAGCAGTTTGTTTTCCATTTATCTATTTCAACCGGCTTACATTGATTTTTGTAGGTCTTCAGATCAAGTATGTTCGCTTGCCTAAATTTATGACTATTACCTCCCAGCCCAGTCCAGCAACAAAATCTTCATATGCCTGGCTTCCCCTTGCATTGGACAGTATTGAACATTTGTCCTCCTGTCCTTCGGCAATGTAAAACACTGCAATCTTGTGAGTTTCACGGCTGTAATTAGATATAAAAAGAAATAAAAGTTAAAGAAGTTTTAGCTCAAAATTATTTTTTAGAACACCTGTACTCGAAAGCTATGAACAGGTGACTGTGTTTAACTCTACATGTCCATTTCTTTTATGCACACAAGTACACCACTCAATTTCAGTTGCAGAAATATATTTTCACCAATTTTTTCGCCATGACCACACTGCAGAGATACCACAGTTCAGAGAGCAGAGCACAGTCCAGCCTATTCCTTCTGTGCATCAGCAAAAGAATTGATGACCAAGTTCCAGTTACAGGGTTAATTGCCTACGTCTGTGCAACCTTGCCAAAGACAGTAAGATTGCACAGGTGTTAATGGGAGCATAATTTGACCTACAGAATTTTAAATATAGGGTGATGATATACAAGAAAGAAACAACATTATTGACTTTCAGATCCTGGGTTGAGTTTTACAAGGCTGACAGTTGTCGTCTTTGAAAACAACTGATATGAAAATCGTTGGGATACAAGAAAATTGAACTCTGCAATGCTGCAGACATTTTTCAAATAGCTATATGTCAAGTAATGAAAAATAAAACAGAATATTTAGAATGCTATTCTGCCACTACCTGGCTGTAGAGTAGTTATAGGGAGATTACCCCTTAAAATACTACTCTTGACACAGGGATCATCCTGCAGAAAATAGCTCTTTGTGTGAGTTGAGCCAAGGTCACAAAAAATTTTGGAACTTCTTCCCTCCCCTCCCAGCTAAAGAAAACAGGAAATGGGTTGCTGTGTCTTATTATTTGCTACTGATTTTGAATACTATGTATATAGTACTAGTGAAAATAGCTTGTCCCTTCAGGCTACAGAACTCTTCAGAAACAAACAAGCCATTTTTCATACAAATATTTGTATTGCTAGCACATGCAATTTTAATAAATTTTTGGGTTTGGTGATGTACTTATTCTTTTTTTGGAAATGCTAGCCTTATCAATCATGTGTTTAGTAATAATTGCCTACCATTGGCGGGAATCCAGATTTTTCAGTTCTCGCAATAATTTTGCATTTTTCTTAAGAAGATGAAAGCTTTTCCTATAAATATATAAAAAAAGATTTGAAGGAAAATGCAACATAGTACAGACATAATATTTTCTCATTCAAATATCTAAGAGAAGGGAATCAAATTAGCATGATTCAAATAATTTTTTTTAATTATTATTATAAACAATCTGCAGATGTCTATTTAAAATAATCGTTGAAGCAGGTATATGTAAAAGTTCAAAAATATGCTCTACTACCCAGCTATATAATTCTTGCTTTCTTAAGTGTGTACAGGTTTGGAGGTAGAAGTGAGAGGAGTATGGTAAACATGTTCTGAATCCTCTCTTCCTACCTTCTATCCCAGGAGTTCATTCCCAAGTCATTTAGCAACAACCGACAGAAATAAAAGGACGCTTGAGGCTCAGCAGGATGTGGTTCTTCTTGACGGGCAACCTTCATACCAAGGTCTGAGCTGCATTTAAATATATACTCTTTTTCCTGGGCACTCTGTCTCATCAGGGCTTCAGTGATCGCATTCTCTTGATCGTAGCTCATACCAAAGGGTGGTGGCGATGGCTCATTCAGCTTTCGCTGGGGATGTAAAAGGCATTCAGGACTGGTGTTACCAATCTTTTCCAGCAATTGGTCGAGAGCGTCTTCTCCTTCTTCCACCTGAGAAATGTCTTTCTGGGAAATGAAGTGGTGTTCAGGGTTGCCTGAGATCACAAACGCATTTGTTGTGCTCTGCCGCGGAAGGCAGCCCTCCAAAGGTCCATACAATATTCTGCCATCCCAAGAGTACTTCCCTGAGATATCTCTGACAATTACCCTTACGTCCGAGGGGGATGCTGCTGGTTCAGTGTCTGTCTTCTTCTCTGTGGGGATTTGGAGGTAAGATATAAGAGTACTGTCATTAAACACAAAGAGCTGCAGGTTGGGACTCCGGAAGACTTCTGAGGACAACTCAGAGGACTCCACATACGAGTTGTCATGGTTCTCGCTCAGAAGACTGTGGAGAATGGCAGGGCCTCCACTGAGTGGGTAGTGGCTCAAGTGATTGACGAGGTGAGTCATAACCATCCGTGCTGTTAAAGGTATCAATTCTAAGTTCCTCCTCCTTTTTTCTGAAATGATCAATGAAAAGATAATAGATCAATAAAAGCAGCAAAAGGTAATTAAAAAGAGCATCTGCAAATTTCTGTCGTATTTCAGAAGCTTGCCTTAGTTGTCCTCCTAATCCTTCCTGTTCAAAAAGCTATTTACAATCACTTCCCAAGAAATTCTACCTGTCACACATTTTTATTTTATTTTACTACATGCCCTTTGACGTTTAGCCAACGGTCACATCCGGGACTCCATACAACATGCAAAAAGTCCTGCGTACCGATCCCACAATGCCTGCTGCCACTACAGTTCCATCCAGCAGGATAAGGTGTTTCTCCTTATCAGCTGTATTCCCAGAGTCATCCCCACAGCAATCATAGCAAGAGAGGGACAGGGCACAAGAAGCAAAGGTAAAGTAATGATACAACTGAAAACCAATGCTTCTCGATCTTTAGCAGCATGGTGGTAAAGTTTGTTGTATGAGGCAGGAAGAGACTTTCTCGATCTCAAGATGTTCCCCTCAGCACAGGCAAATACATCAGTTATTTCATAAATCAATCATGCTCTGAGTTACACTGTGCTTCCACTTCTCCTACTGGAATGTTATTCCAGAATATTACCCCTTTTGTAGCCAGAAACCTAATTTCCAGTTTTTGTTCATATTCAGTTTAAAACCATTTTTCTTTAGTTTATTGTATGTTCCTCCTTCCTTGGTATTTATACCTTCTAATGTACTTTTAAATGACACGTATATCCCTTTTCAGCCTTTCACTAGCCCTAAAAAGCCAAAATTCTTCAGTCTCCTCTCATAAAAAAAGGCTCTATTCTTTTCCTGAATGTCCCAGTAGTAAATCTCTGAATTAATCTTTTTCAAAAACAAGCAAACCAAAGAACTCGTAGGGCACTAACATATCCAGGATGAGAAACATCTTGTTCTACATAAAATGACAAATGTACCTGATACATAACTTTTATCTTTCTGCTATTCATAACACGTCCTACTCAGCAAGAAATCTGTGTAGAACAGGCTTTAATGTTTTTAACCCTTTTGTTAAAACTTAAAGTACATACACAAAACCAAAGAAAATATGCTGTAGGACTGAAAAACAGTACAGTATCAAAACCTGAAAATACTATTTAAAAGCATCACTGCCAATACAACATTATCTCACACAACTTCGTATTGCATCTGTACTTTCGATTCTTCTGCAGAAATACGTTAATACATATTAATGTGTGAAATTACTTAAAATGGACTTAATTCACAGTTGAACAGCCATGGTTTTAAAGGTTATTTTTAACAACTGTTTGAAATAAACATGATCTCTATGATAAATCACTTACAGATAAATTATTTCCTATGTTTGGATGCATACTTTTAAATTGACTTTAAAAAGTTAGTAACATAACATACCTATGTCCAAATAATCTCTCTTGACTTTCGACCAAGGTAGATTGTGAATCAGCAGGAATGACATATTTATGCAGCTGCAGAACTTGGTCCAAATCATACATGTTCTTCTCAAATCACTCAGAACAGGCAAATTATCTATGACAATAGAGTCATTTCTACTGAAAAATTCAAGAAGGGCAGCTGCATACTTCTGAAAGAAGTTCGATTTGAAGCTTATCTTATTTATTGAATTTAATTCTATATACTAATTTAATTCTGTATACTAAATTATAAGTAGTACCAAAGGCAAAACCAGCTTCTTGGTCTATCCTATCCCTGAACAAATATCTCACTATACAGCACCTTAGTGTCATTTTCTTTCTCCTGTGATCTTTGTAAAGAGCAATGTCGGCAACAAACTCAAATACCCTATTACAGAGGCAACTGAAATTCATTAAAAAAGGGCGCTCCATTTTCAATGAATGCGCAGTACTGCTACGCACAGTAAGGAGAAGCAGATTTGCAAGGAAGAGATGTAACCTGGCAAGCTTTATTTCTTAGCTGCTGAACACTGACATGCTGGTCCTCACCACACACTGTGAACTCCCTTACCCTCGGCGACAGTGAGCAGGTTGCCCAAATCTGTGGAGGAGTGGCATTGGGCTGGCTCAGAGCTTTTCACATTCCCAAGTCGCAAAAATGGGTCGTAATCACTAGACGAAAGATCCGCGAGACTCAGCACGTAATGGCTTTGCTGAGTATACGTGCTGGAGCCATTCACACAACAGTGCAGAACCTACAAGTAGACAAGCATGACACTGGAAAAAGTGTACATTACAGTACCCACTTAAACACATTCGGTGAGGAGTGACCCACCATAATTTTTATACTGTGAAAGCCATGACATACTACGAAAAACATTAATGTCTAAATACAGCGTTTTTAAAATAACACTCTTCGTCAGCACTTATTTTGCACTTTAACAGCTCACTTCAGGACTTCTTTCGTATTTTAACAGCCCATTTCAAATAACTCAAATATTTCAGCAAAGATTATTTTCCCTGGTTCGTTGTTTTAAGCATTTTACTTTTCTCTCTTCACCACATCCTCTGTCTATTCTACATCTCTGATCTTATCATCTTAACATTTTACATTCTCAACTTCTCAACTGTACGAATTCTGCCCACACTGTGAGGATTCATGATTTTCTACAGCTTGCTAAAAATGCTTCTGTGCTTAACAGGATCTGTGAAAGGCATCTTTAAACATCTAGACACAATAAATCACGTTCATTCTTCATACTCACTCTGTAAATATAGTCCAGTAAAGGAGCTTTGGATGCATGTTGATCTTCAAGAACACCAGCAGACACTGGCTCCAGTAGCATTTTCATGGGTAATGCCATACACCAATCCAACAAACAAAGTAGCAGTGAAACTATAAACTAAACAGAAACATGTAACACAGTATTTAGGTATATTCTATTAAATCCACCCAAACTTAAAGGTATGACTTTGAAAGTTTAAAATACGACTCTGGTTCTAAGTGACTTCATTTAATAATCATCTCAAACAGCACAAAGAAAGAATGGAGACCGTTCTTTTCAGTGACGTACCTTTTTATCTGCTTCCACGGAGGAGTATTCAGCACTCGGCAAAAGAAATGCAATAGTGGCCACAAGGATCTACATTAAAAATAAACAAAATTCCAGAGAGACTTTTAATGTCTTTCACTATAAAGACAGAGCATGAACTTCATTTGAACAGGGTATGAAAAAGGTTAAATTCTCTTAGGAGCATCTACCTGCCCTTGTAAATCAATGTCCAAGTGAAATTAAAAGTTTTACTGAGCATTTTGGAAACAAATCACTACAAATTAGAGAAGTATACTGGTTCTAGGACTACAGCAAGTACACCTCCTAGCAATAACTGCAGAAGAAAGAAAAAGTTAACATAAACTCACAGTTACATTAGCTCAAGTAACGAATTAAGATGATTTTGCATCCGATTTCCATACAAACATTTTAAAGAAACTGACGTACTTCAGTAATTTTTCTGGACAGAGAGGATTCATACTTCTGAAGCTTTTGCCAGTAAGAAACCAGCAGCTGAAGAACATCACAGGCTACCTGAGCTACCAGTTTATTAGAAAACTGTAAGAAAAGAAAAGATGATTAAAAGCCAAATAAAATATCCATATACAATGCAATGCATTCAGTTTTTCTACATTTTAAATTATTTTGCATCTATACAGACAACAAAAATTGTTCATGTTGCAAAATCACACTGTCAGCACTGGGAAACAGCAGGCTTGACATTATCTATGTCATCTTAATTTGGTCTGTTGTGGAAAGAGTGTTTAGACACATAATCACATGCTATTTTTGCAAATAGTTTGCACTTTTGTATAGGATACTACTTTGGCGACACTGAAGAACTGTGCATATACTCCTCTGCAACTTTACAGGAGCCATAAGGATCCGAACCATGCCCGCTGAACATAATAAGCTACTAATTACATGCAAAGGTCAGAACTGGGAGACACCTTTTTGAAAATGGCCAATGCCGTATCACTAACACTATGCAAAAAGTCCTGAGCAGTTGTGTGTTAGCAGCATCCTGTCAGTGCTTTAAACAATGAAAAGACAAACCAACAAGTTGTGTGCTGTATAACACACAATTATTTAAAAAAAAATGAATGCACCTTTTTTACACAGTTTATCAATTACAGAGACTGTCATAGTACTACCTTCAGTGTCACACCTATGACATTGATTGCTTCCTTCACTTGGGGATGGTTTGTGCACTGCGTCAGTTCTTCACATATCCAAACTCCAAGGCCACAAATGGCTATGCATCTGTTTTAAAAGAAAAAGTGTTTTTGTCAGAAGTTTTAGAAGAATATTTAGGGAAAAAAAAGAAAAAGAAATGCACAAAGACGTGATCTCTCTTTTCCCTATCTCAGGTCACACAACAGGTCAACACCATCATGCCGCAGAGTGAACCTCATCTCAATAGGGCTAAAATGAATAACCCATCCAAACAGGATCAAACCACAAGGCAGTAGTAACAACTCAGCTGTACAAGCACCAAAAAAAATCATTAGTGAGACTTTCCCCTTTTTTTTTTTTAGTCAATATTTTACCTTGCAGCTTCACTTGGCTCCTCTGTAGCATTCTTCAATAAAATATTTATGAGGTAGCACTAAAATAATAAAATAAATTAGAATAAGCATCTTTTTCATACATCCACTTTATTTAAAGTTGTTTAATTTTGACATAGTTATAAGCGAAATAACTAATTCTCAGTCTATTCTTAAAGCATTTTTACTACATGCCAATTTTATCTTGTCAAGGAAGAAATACTCACTGATTACAACTCAAATACACAGGCCCTTGTGGATAAATCTAATTGACTTAAAATCACGTACAGGCAGCAAGATGGAAATCAATTCATTTTCAGAGCTGATGGGTATTTACTAATGATCAGTGATGATCACTTGATAATACAACCTATATTGTTTAAGTTCTAAGCAAGCCATGTTTTGAAAAATCTAGTGTGTTTTTTAGTACGAAAAAACACCTTTAAAATCAAGACTATTTTAACACACCTCCAATGACTCTCTGAGACCTGATGAAGAAAGCAAGAACGGGAGCCAAGCGTGCTAAGGGTTTTACATTCTCTCTGGTTCTACCTTCTCAGGTCGCATGAGGAATTTGGAGATTCCTCCCCAGCTTTACCTAACTTTGCGCAGTGGATCAGCGTAGTGCCTCAAGCTTATCAAAAAGCAACGGATGCTTGTGTGAGGGCAACCATTTGGACAGGTTTCACCTGCAAGTGATACTCCAGGTCACCTTTGTTAGGTCTTTCCAGGACAGCATGTGTGATTTTTCCCCACAAAGAGTACTGCTGTGACAGTCATTAAACTACAAAGATTTCCATCCAGCAAAACAATTCGTATCTTAGGGTGTCCTACTGAAATTACTTCTCAGGGAAAAACCACTCATGTAAGTTGATGGTTCTGTCTAATAGTGGTATTTTCTTAATGTTTTAGTGTAATACCAATAACGCAAAAAATACCTCCCCTTATGCACACCCCGCATCTCTTACAGGACAAGCTAATATACACAGATACAATGAATGGACACTTTCAATAATACCACCAACATCATCTAATGAATTGACTTGACAGGCATGTGGCTGGAAAACATCACATTTGATCATAGCCAGTTCAGTCTCCTTGAAAATCAAATGTAATTTGCAGCATCTAAGCTTTGTTAATTTTATGCTGCACGTTAAGCGAAGCAATGCTTATCAAATAAGTACATATAATGCGTGCAGTTGTGGAGTTTTGAGGCAAAGGAGGGGGTTTATTTTTTAAACAAAAAGTGCACGGTAAAAATGAAGTGACTATATCGTAAAAATGTTAGGTTACATAAGGATGTAATAATAAAACGTGATTTTACCTTCACATCTGCTGTTCCCGCGATGATATCACCAGCTTCTGAAATGGGCCGCAAGAGTGGGATTTCTTGGTAGATATTTGGAAAGCAAACAAGAGAACCAAGGATGGTGTGAGCTTCTGAACGGGGAGCCTAATGAGGAAAAGTAAACAAAAACTTTTTTTTCATGAAATTACAAAAATGGCGTAAGCTATAAGGCTACTGTCTATCACCATAAATACCAGATGTGTTGTATTCACAATGCAACATTGAAAGTGTCCTGAGGAACAAGTCCCAGTAGTTTTTCCTTTACAACTACAGCAAAAGCAGCGTTAAAGCAGCGACTTACAGACACTTATTTGCCTATGCCTTTTGCTGCTGTGTTACTCTGCTCTTTTTCTGAGGCCGAGCGTCTCCTCCAGCAGGGACCCGGCCCCACTTCTAAGCATATTTTACATTTTTAATACCTCCTCTGTCATTACACAATCCAACCATCAACAATTCGGTATCAAGAAAAAATACAGGACAACCTAAAGAAAAGCCGAGTGAGAGTTTTAAGCACTAATCCAGCACCACTATTACCTGATCGTGTGACACAAAGAACAGCACAATGCACTCAAATTGACATGATAAAAACGCGTAGAGAGATTCCTACTTCAATAAAACCATCAAAAACAACATGGCATGAGCTATAAATGCATTAAGTACTGCTATATAAGCTTGCGTAATGTTGAAAATAGAATGCACGCTAAGTTTTATGCTTGTAGGAGAAATGGAAGGTGGTGCTGGGTTCTGTTTGAAAGTTGAGTTTTCATTTCTTATTAGCACTTTAAGCTTTGGATCAACAATCAGGCTGATCAGCTTTTTTAAAGAGATGTCAGAAAATTAATGGCTCTAAACTCTTTGAGGGACAATGTAAAAAGCAAGGCCAGGCTCGCCATTTCAGTCCTGCTGAAATACGAGAGGGCTGCGTCCCTGTGCAGGGCCACCCGCTCAGCTGCACAAACGTCAAGAGCAGTGGTAAAAGCACTTGGCCAAAACGGACAGAAAGGTCTCTCCTGAACTAGTGTTTCATGTACAACAAAGCTTTCCTGTTTTTCCCAGGACTGCCAGACCTTTACCCTTCTTTTGGCATCCCATCATTCATTTGCTATTTTACTTCTTCACTAATGTAATTGTTTAGAGTCACATTTCTATTAGTGTTGATATTTAGTAAGAAATTCTGTATTACCGAAAGAGTTCCATATTTTCAATATTTGCTCACTGAAAAAAGCTAATGAGATTCTGAAATCCAAGTCCTGCTTTTAGCGCACAGGCGTGCTGCAATATTAGCAAGGATATGATTTCTCACACTTTGGCCTTTTGATGAAACACCTTTGCAATACTAGTATGTCACCTTATCCCACAATTTCACACATCAGCTGCCATGGTATCTGCCCCAAGAGCCCCGTTTCACATTGCACTAATGAGTCAACACCTGTTAGAGTGGAGACATCCAAACCTCGTTAGCAAGCACGTGCTCTCGGGGGACAGGGGTGCTGGGCATTGCCATACTTACCTCCAGCATGTCTGTGCTCAGAACCCTGGCCGCCGCAGTAATGAAGTCTCCTATCAGCATTGTAAAGCCAGGTAAGCCCAGGAAGAAAAACCAAGGTGGGCAGTGCTTTATGACAGTATTTAAGATATCCTGAAAGAGAAGTTACCTGTTTGAGAAGAAATAAGGAGAGGAGGAAAAAAAAAAGGCCAAAAAAAAAGGCCCAAAACCAAAAGGGAGAGTTTGAGAAGATTTAACTTTGCAATTCACCAGTACCACACTAATCAAGGTGATAACTCAGAGCCACACAGCTCTATGTATAACTGATTGTCATATAACTACTACTTTCCACTGCAGATGCATTTAGTAGGAAAAGTACATTTTGTATTTTGGTAATATTTGAACTCTTAAATTCCTGTTTAAAAAAAACAAACAAACACAGCCCCACGTCTCCTCATGTCTAAGCAGAAACGAAATGTTCTTCTGTTAAATAAGACTTTGGATTCAAATATCAATTTAAAATGAAGCATAACACCACTCCAAATGAGGTATTTCCTAAAATCACATTACTCAAAATTCTGTAGCCATAAAAACATGAGATGACACAAATGACTGCCGCCTTTGCCCTGAAGGAGCTAAAGGCAGTAACTGACAGCAGGTGGCTTACTAATGTTAGGCTGCTCCAGCACATACCGGGGTTTTTTAGCTATTCTGAACTAGTTGAGAAATACAGCGATGTCAAATGCAAGAAGTGATTATACACAGCACAGTAACACAGATAAATCTATGCTAACTGGATTATTCTAAGTCAGTCTTCTTCTAAATAATTAAGATAGCAAACATAGATAAGCCCTGGGGAAAAAAGAGTTTTGCTGATCTTCTGAAGGAACAGAGGGGTTTTTTTGTTTTTAAGAGGTAGTACTACATGTGTATGAATAGACCTCCAACCATCAACCTTGCTCTCATCATTACCCTTTGACAGAGAACACATTCAAGATAAGCGTTTCAACTTTAATCCTTCCACATTTCAATTTTTCACAGTCTCTCCAAATCAGAGCACAGTTCCTGTATTTGAGTTAAGATTTCCTTCCCACAAGGTTTCAGCAGGTTTAAAATTAGGCACAAAACCTATATAATACTTACCTATATTTGCTGAAGAATTAGATAAAGCCATTTCTATATCGAGTAGAAAATTATTTTTCGTCTCAATAGAATTTCAAAGAAAAGTTGCAAAGGAAAACCATTTTCCATGTCCATCTTTACTGGTTTTATGATGTGTTAAAGAAGGCTTGAACTTAATTTTAGTCCCAGAATGTGTCCGTATGCTCAACTTCTACATCAGAAACTAAAAAAGTCAAACTAATTTTTCTCTATATGAAGATGTGCCTTAACTACACTAGTATTTTCTCAAAGAACTGCTAAACACCTGGACAGAACCTATTTAGTGTCCTGCTAAACATTTACAGCAGTAACATGCTAAGAAATAACTGTGTTATATATTTTAAATCAATAATATTAGTTTTTAACATAGTAGCAGATAATGCTTTCACTTTCCTGAATAAGCTAAAATGCCACTCGAGTTAATGTTTAAACTAGTTTTAATCACTTCCTTTGATACATTTTAAAGTCAATATCAGTCAATGCAAACATTCAAAAAGAGAGCAGATGGATGCAGCAGCTCATAAAGTGGGTGGTAAACTCACACTCCGAGCAGAACAAAAGACCCACCTTTTCATAATTAAGGGTCTGATTAATGCACCGGGCTCCTCACAACACAACGCACCTGTAATTACGAACGGAGCCAGGTACTGTGATGTGAATAATTGGGCATCAAACTATAGAGCAGCAGATGGGAGTACACTTCTGTTGACATATGCCACAATAAAAGAGCCCGTGCTAACCTGGCCTGAAAGGTAACAGAACGTAGGAAGTACAAAGACCTGCTACAAACAACTGTGTTAACTCCTGTCCTCGCTCCATCAATCCCATCTGTTAAATACCACTGTAACGATCATGTGGCTTCATCAACTCTTAACTATAGTGATTGTATAGAACAGTTAGAAAATGAGGACAAAATAGAAATTGCAAAAACGTTACTTCAATACATTAATACCTGAGTTTACAGCACAGCATACCTAATACAACTTTAACAAATGCTGTAATAACACGCATATTCCAAAAAAGCTGTAAGAATGTGGCTGCATGGATCTACTTGGTGTTTGAGAGATGTACTACTACTAAAAAAATTAAATAATTTTTCATAGTAAGAAACCTTTGAAAAATTTAGTTTGAAGAGCTAATGAAACAATCCTGAATTTCTCTTATTTGATATGTAGCTTCAAATTGATGAATTCACAGCACAGACTGTATGCCACGGTGATACAACGCACACGTAACTGTTGGAAGTTAACAATGTACAAGTACGCAAGAGCCCAGACGGAAACGTGTTCAGCCTAGCTTTCCATTAGTTTCCACTGTCATTTTTCATGTCAGGCATTTCAATATAAACTTGTGATAGTTTGAGTGACTTCATTTAAATTAATACAAAACAGAATATGTCCTGACTATAATGTTGTTCTACTTGCGCTTACAGAATGGACAGGAAAGAAACCACACCCCAGGAAGGCGCTTACAGGTAAAATATCACAGTTTTTCTCCCATTTCCCAATTAGCACACTTTCATGCACAACCCAGCTAACAATAAAAGCGTGATTTCACGCAGTAATTCAGTAGCATTCCGAGCTTATCAGAAGATTCAGGCTTATGAGAAAGCGACCAAGTGAGAACATATGTCGTATCAGTGATATTGCAAAAATCAGGTAATTCAAATAGAGGCAAGTTGTTTCCTTCCCTTCAAAGCCCTGTTCTATAAATGTAAACTCTGTTCAGCAGCTTACAGCCTAGTAAATGAATCACTTTAATTGAACGCTATGTACACAGTAACTGGAAAAAACACAAGCAATAAGAAAAACATATGGTGATGGCAATAGAAATTGGTTTACTCATTCTGTACAGTGTTGTTTCTTTACTTCTTTCATAATTGACCTTT
Source organism: Burhinus oedicnemus (assembly GCA_008921705.1). Classification (NCBI taxonomy): domain Eukaryota; kingdom Metazoa; phylum Chordata; class Aves; order Charadriiformes; family Burhinidae; genus Burhinus; species Burhinus oedicnemus. Next base: position 723,799 of record VFFE01007661.1, on the reverse strand, counting down.
AGAACGATAAATGTGTAAAATAATTTTGGTTTATTATGGCTCCAAACCTTTCAGCAATTACACAAAATGAAAATTTAAAAGGAAGTATTCATTCTGGAAGCATTTCCATTGTTTACATAATTGCACAGCTATAATTTAGTGTTCATGTTGTTAAAGAAATGTGAAAAAAGGACCATTATGGACTATTTCAATTCAAAATGATGCTCTGTAGTGTTAAAAATGGGGAGGAGGGGAGAGAAGGGGGCAATCACATGCATGTCCTTCTCAAATGCATTAACCCTATAAATGGCATAATATCTCAGTATAGATTAATCTAGTAATGCAAATAATAAGGTCATAAACATCTACTGAGTAAGTGAAAAAAATTTATGCAAGTTCACTGAAAGGTCAATTACAAGAATATTCTTCACCTAATTTTTGTTCAAGCTTTTGCAGATTACAGGTGTAACCAAATAGCCTGCCATCTGCCTTCATCACGTTTCCAATTGTCCCTCAACAGGAACAACATGGATTTTTCACTTACAGTTCACTCTGTTCTTCACTGAGACACACCTCATTAGGGGCTGAAATTTACAGCACAGGAAAGATTATTAATTTACACAAGACTTAAGTGGCAAATCCTTCATTTTCCATTTTTATTTTAAAGGACCAACCACTTCCATTTACTTATTTCAAGTTCTCGTGGCTATCGTTACATTTTAGGTAAGAGTTAACTCGTCAAAAATTAAGTCTCACTAAAAATTTATGAAGTATTTTGACACTCTCAGAAAGCAAAAGATTAGCTTGTCAGAAAAATCCATATCAATCTGTCATTTAAATCTAACCTCCAAAAAAACTTGTATTTGCTAAAGTATCTTGTCACTGGAATGCAGTAGGGAGAGATACTAAAAACCAGAATAACACTGCATTTATAAAACATGGATAAGGTTATTCACAAGTGCTAAGGATGACAGATTACTGCATAAGTCACCTGCTGGTAATTGTTCCTTCCCCTCTAAACTGTATTAGCAATCCCTCTTTTAAAGTCATATTAATAACAAAACCCCCCACTGCAAAGCCCTCGTGCTGACAGAGAGCTGCTCAGATGCCCTATTAACAGAGATCAGACAAACACATGAAGCAAAGAGAATTTTTCAAGTTTCTCCCCTTTTAGAGTATGTTTGATATTTTCACAACCTAGGAGAACATCAGAATTAAGGATACACTGCAAACTGGAAGAAATATTTTAAGTTCATACACACGGAGAGGGAAATATCTGAATACCTCTTTGCTACAGGTATTGAGGTACGGGTACCGGGAACCCAGTTACGAGTCCACGGCACTGCTAGAAATGTTGAGACAACTTTGTGTCACCATATGGATTTCTCTAAAATGCCTGTAGCAGGACGGCTTCAAAGCCTCCGACTGTAAGAAGCCAAGGTGGCAGCACTGAAGCACCTTGTAGAGCACGAGGTTAAGTGCTTAGAGGGAAGGTGGTTTTCGGGAAGGGAAGGTGAGCACACCTCTGAGAGGACAGGTAAAGGAGCTCCCTGCAGTGCACAGCAGGAAGGCAGGTCCTCCACCTTAGGTGGCAATTAGCAGCACTCAACACTTCTCACTTTCACCTGCGTGCTGTATCAGTTTTCAAGATGGAGGAACGCATGCAGAGGAGAAGGGATTGTTTTGCACATTTTTATTAGAACCACCCAAAAAATGGCAAATACGTTAAACCTTGATTTGCTTAAAATAGTCACTCTCAGAATTTATCATGTAACATCGCTTAAAAGATAAAGATAACAGCTAAGCAAGAAGTTGAAGTAAAACACATCTGAAGCAGAGAAGCACAATTGCACGCAGAGGGAAACGGATGGATCCTGAAGACACAGCCCAGTTGAAATACGCAGAGGGAAGGGGGAAGAGAGCTAAGGATGACGGATGATGAAACACCATTGCATTGCAGGGGCACATAACAAAGAAACTGACTTCGAGAGATCGCAAAGCTACAATGATGACTGGAGAGGTGGAAGAAAAGGTGTGAGCAAAATGGAATGAAGAGAGATGTTGCCTCTATTTCAAAAACTCTATTTCTATTCTGCATAGAGTTCAGAGAATCCTCACAAAGGAGCTTACAAGCAGCGGGCACTCCAGCAAGATACTGCTGGGAATACAGAGAGACAGACAGAACGACGACTATGAAACAGTAATTTGGGTGGGATGGAAGCAATTTAGAAAGAGCAAAAGCATTACAAAAAAAAAAAAAAAAAAAGAATAAAACTACCAAAATTGTTCCAGAACATACACCTCCTACAATCGGCACTACCTGGCTCTTCCTTTCTTCCAGTCAATCCTAGCAGCTATTTTTCTCCAGCACTTCCAATTTATCCTACTATGAGTGAGCAGAAGGGTATGCAGGATTTCCTGTGAGGCCTTGGCATTTGTATTTTTGTCTCTACTGGAAACAAGCTGTCTGTTAACACTTTTTCCAAAGTGCTCATAAAGCACATAATGGGGGCACATAGGCAAATTTTCTACAGAAAGTGAGATATGGAAGAAAATAAAAGACGGAGAAAATCACAGTAGTCATTGGAAGAAAGTCACAAGAAACTAAAATATGGGAATCTAAGCCTTAATAGACTATATTACGATTATTTTCTTTTAAATGGCAGTCTGGAAAGGAATCTAAAATGCATTATGGTTTCTAAATATTGTACAACTAAGGGTACTCATGTGCAACATTGCCAGGCAGAAACCCAGGCAAGAAGTACTTATTCCACAGCACACAAAAGCAAAGCTGCTCATTTATTGTACCTTTAGAAGACAATGCTCTACCTGGCTAATACACGGCCCAGTGAACAGCACTAATAGCTGAGCAGTCTAGAAGTTGTACACCGCTCCTCACTGTTGAATAAGAACTTAACAGAAGGTATAAAAGCTCACAAGTACTTTTTTTTTTTTTTAAACTTCAGATCAATGTTAATATAAATGGGTACTTAATGTGGCTTCTCCGGTAGCAGCTCTACCAAAAAATGTTTCATGTTATAAATTAGCCATCTCTCATACAAACAGCTATAGTTAGTGTTTCTACACAAACTTACTACATAACTGGTGTAGCTTCCCTTCCATAATTAGCAACAGTATATTTTAAACAAATTAAAAAGATTACAGATAAGCGTAACTTACATTAGTATATTGCCATTTTTATTTATAAAGTATTTCATCTAAGTTACCCTTTTACTACTAAAAGGAATCGAGCTAAAAACACAGCTGTTAACTTCTCTGTCTACAGCTGGGCTGCGTTCTGCAGGCAGTCCAGTCTGCATGTGCTGAAATTTAATCGCCAAGGACATCTGTCAGCTCATTTGGATTTTGGTTTGGTTTTGGTTTTTTTCTTCCATATTTAAAGCTTGTTCTGCCCTTAACATCACTAAATTAAAAAAAAAAAAAAAAAAAAAAAAACATCAGCATGCACAGTCTCTTTCTTTGTCTACTAGTTGTCCTTTCCACAGAGAATTTCTGAAGTCTTTTTATTATGTTCCTTTATATTTTCTTACATATATAAGCACTCTATTCCAAAGATACTTTGGCAAGCCAATATAATCATACATTGATTAAACTTATTTGTTAAAACACACTTCAAAAGTCAGGAAGATAACTAACCCATTAGCTCACTTTTCAGATAACCTCTGACTACTGGGAAAAACCACGGTGGCATGTGTTGTCAATAGGTTACACCAAGCAGGTTAACTGATGCTAAAGCCCTGGTAGTAGGGTGAGACTTTCTGTTAAAAAAAAAAAAAAAAAGACACTAAACAGCTGGGGATTTGAAACTTAGAAAATACTGAAAACCTGCCTCTTCTTTTACAGCGTAACTACAGAGTAAGCACCTAACTTGCACGGCATTCTCAAGTGCAAATTTAGACAGAAATAAGACAGTGTTACAAAAATCCACAGAAGTTTTAGGAAAAAAATCACCAGTAATCTAGAAGGATTATTTAAGTACCAAAAGTACCAGAACTGAGGAATCAGAATTATCTCAAAAGTTGCTTTTCTGAGAAGGGGGCTGAATAGTAGCATTTTGGAATCATGTTTTGGTACTTTTGTTCTTCAGCAAAAACAAGGAAGCTGTGAAGCAAGGAGATGCTTCTGTATCTTTTCAAGTTCATGGAGCAAAAATTACTGCTAGAGTAATCAACCAGTAGCAATAATAAAACACACTTCCTTTCCCGGTGCAGGTACTTGTAAAATTTGTGCATTGCAGTATTAGACTTTGGTTTAATTTAGAAAGGTGTATTTATTGTCCAAATCAAAAGACATGTAAAGTTGCAATCACTGGAATAGTGGTTTTTCAACGATCAGTCTCACCTAGCGACATAAGGCAGCTATGCCTACCCAAACTGCAACAGGCTACCCCATGGCATCTCCTAAAAAAAAAAAAAAAAAAATACATCACACCCCAAGAACATTTCATAATTTGCCATGGTCTAGACGAGGAATTGGAGCAACCGTAGGTGAACTACCTCTACTAACCCACAGCGTGGTAGTTAATGTCCAAATTCACTTTCCTTTACACTGGAGGTCAGGGAGGGGAGGTGGTGAGGCTCAGTGAACTTCATTCATTAAAAACTGGAGGAAAAAATCCAGGCTCTCTACAGCATCAGAAAAATGTCCGCTGACTTGAGTGGTAGAGGCAGAGAATCATCATCCCGCAGATAAGTCACTCGTCCCTTGACCTCAGGCCCCTTTGCAAGCTGGAAGTAATTACAACACCAGACTGCGACTTACTCTGTGACTGCCATTTATGCAATGACTTCTCCCACCTGAAAAGGTGATGCAATTGTTGCAGAGAATTGTTCACTTCTTCCTACAGAGATGTTTGTTGTTAGACACTTCCACATGGACAAATTAGATGCAGCTCATTACCTCACTATCTCCTTTCTCATCTGCTAAGCTAATTGCTACATCTTGAACTCAGAATGCCATGGGAGCTTTCTAAAAAATCTAACCCTACATTGCTCTTTTATATAGCCCATGAGACAAGTCTGCAAAGTTAGGTTGCACTTGTCAGGAATAATATTGTATTAATTTCTAACCATATTCAAAAATGTATTATTTTGTTTTTCTATCACCACCAAAATCTACGCAATCCAGCAGAAATTTTGTATACTCATATCCTTAAGGGAGGAGTGGAAAGAGAAATATATTTCAAAAAGAAACATTTCTGATGCTAACTAAAATACTGATAATCACATTAAGGTCAAAGAGGTTTCTGACTGCAATTTTTTAAAATTACATAGCCACTTAAAAAGCTTTTCTAAAGCAGCCAATGTGATTTCCTGGAGCTGGTCTACCTTTCTGTTGCTTTCCCCCATCCATTTTAAAGTTGCACTGGGCAAACATACAGAAGGAAAATTCTCCCATGAGAAACCATCCCTCTCCTTTCTCTTGTTAAAGTTCCTTAAGAGTGAGAAACTTACGCTTGTGCTTAGCAAATAAAAAGAATCTGTGCTAAAAAAATCTGCACCAAAGTTTATCTTGGTATGCAATAACTTAAATCCTAGAAACCATGCACTAGTAGGGGGGGAATTCTGCAGTACCACAAAGAACTAGGACCCATGTTCCAGTGATCCTTGCACCCCATGATATCGCACCCTCTAAGAAGTTTATCAGGTAACAGCATATACCAAAAATCACTGAGAAGTAAAAAAAAATAAATAAAAATCAGTACTGGTACCGCACTGCGTTCGTTGTACATCATCCTGTTTCTTACAGGAAGTTGTGAGATCCTGTGACAGCAAAGTAGTTTGCAACGCACACTTTATACTTTGCTACTCTTTGCATGTATCAGAGGAGGTACATCCGCCTCCGACAATGCATCCCTGCATTTGTAGTTACCCTCAGCATGCAAATAGTCTGAGTAGTCTCAACACCCATCAAGCACCTTGATGATAATCATACTGGAAACACAGAAATAGATATAGGGATTGTGCTTCATATCAACATGTTGCATGAGAATCCAAGCTCCAAAGCACCATGAGTTAACTCCTCAACCAGTTTCCTACTTAAGGAAAGCAAAACTGGAAGGACTGTAACGTAAGAAAAAACTTGTAGTCAAGTGTGCCACCAAGAGGCAAAAAAAGCAAAACCGAGCGAGGCAAGGAAGAACAAAAGAGCAGCATCAGCATGCAAAATATCTGGGAAATCCTGGAATGATGTGCAATGTGTGGTCTGCCTTCACTACGTAGTCTTCATTTCTTCATCTTAAGTTCTGAATTGTAACTCTGCATAAGGACTGAAATCCAATGTGCACAGCAGCAAAAGGCTTAAAAATCTGTGGAACTGTTATTAACACCAAAATGCAATAAGCAGGGTAAAAAACAGCTCAACAACAACTAACTCCACATTTTAAAAATCTCCCAGTTTCTATATAGGACACGGTTCTCCAGGAAGCAGTCAGATTTAAAAAATAGAGCACCCCTTAGCTTCAAAAAAAGGAACTGCTAACAGATGAACATCTCTGAAAATCTGGCTGTTTCACGAAAATGTACAGACAAAACCAACTTAAATCTTAAAATTACTGATATTTTCCACCCCTAAGGCCCTGTGTTGACAGTGGCTGCTATACAGACTTAAGGGTCTTTGTTTTTCCAAATATAAAAGTGATTATCTTTTTTTAAATCTGGTCTACATCAGGCTTTGAAGTTTCCTCAGTTGTATGTTTTATGTGAGAGGAATTAATGCTGTGTGTTTTTTTAAAATGGAGGGTTCTGATCATAATGGGTGTTACCACACAGCCTTTTTTTTTTGTAGGGGAATGAATTTACTCTGTACACCAAGCAGCATTAGACTGTCTGAAATCTGAATGGCATTAGTGAAATGAAAGAGTAACGAGATATTCATTACTCTCAGGTAGCATATCGAGAGAGGCAAAAAGAGGAGTTCCCACTACACTTTTATTTTTCCCCATTTGTGCTTTATAAATGGCAGATGCTTCTGGTTTTTTCTAAGTTTCAGCAGCAGCCAGAACTCTTGGGTTTTTCCAGAAGAAAGCCCTTTCCTTTCTATTCTTTCCCCCCACCACCATTACCTATTTAAAAGGAAGATTTTCCAAATGCTTTAACTTTTCAGGAGGGGAACTGAGATTCAGAGGACAAGAGCCTGGTAACAATTTGTTATTTCTCTCTTTCACTTCAGAAATAACCGAACCCGTACAAGACTCATCCTACCGACTTACTAAAGGCACCACAAATAACTCTCAGAAGAAGCAGAAGTGACCACTACAGGATTTACGAAGGGGTCTGTGTGCCCTCTGCTGGCATCTGCAGCACAGCTTAGCCATTGCTTTCTTTTAAGGAAGAAAACTCACTCCTACAGCTATAAAAACAAGGAAATGTTTTTAAATATTCTCTATTTTGTCTAAAGAGTATTTCTTACAGTTTTTATGAGTATTTAGCTGTTTCTGTGGCCCAATAATCTTACATCTCAACAATTAAATCTTTTCCTCATCTCCTACTGAACACTTTATTAGTTAGGCCAACCCAGGACACAGGGACCTAGAAACAGTATTTACCCACAGAAACAGAATGTTTTGGCAGCACCTCTTGGTTACAGTAGTAAGATAACCTTCTTAGTTCTCCCTTCATCCCCTTTGCCACCAGTTAAAAAGAGATGGTATGACACTTTTAAACATCCCCTGAAGCACTAATCTTGAAGGGGAAAAGTCTGGAGAGGACAACGTTAATTCTAATTTTAGAGGATGTCCTTGCAAGCAATGCACAAGGCACTCAAAAGGGCGTGCTGAGCGCAGACGCTGCTCATAAATTAACATAAAGATCTTCGCAGCCCCTCCGTTGCCCAAGATCATGTCTAGCATTTTACCTCATGATACCAGTTAAGAACATCTGTTAACGTGAGCAACAGAAACTCCAGCAGCTGCTCTGGAAGCACCAATTTCACAGCACCACAGTTCGTACAGGAGCTGGACACACGAGGCTCCCGCTTTGGCAGAACCAAAGTTTAAACATACTAGTCAAACACACAGTGTAGCTCAACACTTAATATCAACTGAGTGTTTTAACATTTTTAACATGACCAGCTTGACTCAGCTACTAACTGTGCAATGCAGATGGACAGAAAAACTCATCACATATTATTCCTCAGAAATGTCAGGAGAATGAGAAAGAAACATCAACAAGCGTCTGTGATGCAGTTGTGACAATAAGTCACAAATAAGTAGTTGTTAAAAAAATTTATAACTGGGAAAGCAATGAGAAAGTTAGGACTGCATAATCTAAAGAGAGGTACGGACTAGGCTACACAAGATAATTTCATGAAACAATTGTTGCAAAGCATTGCTTCCTTTCTGCTTCAGATCTTCAAATACGAAAAAACAGGTATTTCCATCAGCACACAGTAATAAATTAATTTTTTTGTCAAGTAAAGCTTGTACCTGGTCTTCACTTGTTAAGCCAAGGTGCATCACAAAATAAAAATGAACCAGGAAATCAGAATTTGGCAGAACATCTTGTCGTCTAGTCATCATAGCGCAGATCAACCTGTATGCCTGAAGTTTGCCTTCCTTATACTCATTTGGCAGGGTGGTTGCCTGAAAAGAGTAAAAACCTTGTATTATTACTTTTTTTTTTCTAGTAGCCAGCTAACGCAAAACTGCATCTTCAGCAGATTTTCCATAACGCAAATCTGTTCTGCGTATTTATTAAAATAGATTCCAGTCCAAATAGCCTTTGGAGGGTATTCGTCTTCTTAGCCAGCAGTGATTGTAAAAATTAAAAATAATGTCACTAAACATACACAAATTCAGTACTGATATAGAAGAAAATACTAATGTGTGAAAATTTTAGAAATAACTTACCTTGAACAACCATGATGCAAATATTCTGAGAGGAGGAATTAAGACAGGAGGAGAGGGAGTAGACTGATTGTCCACACTTATAGCAAGGTTGTCCCGTATCTAATGTTTTTGAAAGAAGCGAGTTAATAAAACTGATAGCTTATTTTATTAATGCTCTTTATTTCATATTATTACCTTTTCATTCTATTTGATTAACTTTAAATGCACCAAACCCTGCGCTATATGGAGTTCCTAACTTAAGCCAAAACTACCAGGAAAGCTTGATCTACAGTACTTCCCCAAACATTATGATTTTAGGTCATACCATGGGCTTTTACACCGAATACCAACATTTGCAGTATTCTATTCTATACCTCTATTTTCTTTGCTACTGTGTCCTCCCACCATTTAAATTAACTAATCTAAATTCTCTTGTCATTGAACAGGAACATACTCTATTGGAGATACTTACTAGAAATCAAAGAATATTACCTTTCTTTATGACAGAATCCTCCAAATCTCATGCTTATGTACCAGATGCTAGTACTAAATCAAACTTGATAATAATTTTTACAACAAAAGAAAAATCATTATCATTAGATGGTAAGCATCATGTACAATACCTTTGCGAGTTTATACCACAACTCGTAAAGATATCCAAAAACTTTTGCATGGATTTTAGGTGACTGTATATTATTCACATCTCCAAGAATTCCCAAGATCCTCCTCCATAACACAGCAGCAGAATCAGGATGCCAGCCGATAAGGCTTCCACCAGCAATTATACTGCAGTCATCAGCAAGGAATTCACTACTGTCTGTAAGTTTTAAAAAAAGTTTGATTTCCATGAATTAGAAATGCAGTGTACAGTATAAATTTCATCAGTAAAACAGGAATATTACTCCTTCTAACCGTCTTCCATCTCAAAAGTATTCTCTCCCACCAAATTATATCTCTCTTTTCATTGCGCAAGCTAGCACATGATTCAAAGAAAAAAAAATGGCAGAAAATGTAGGCTAAAGGGCTTCCACATAGAGATGACACAGCTATAGATCGGTTTTATATCAGACTGCCCCGACTTAAGGGTTGTTTTTTTTAGCAGGGAGGCAAATGCAGTTAAATGGAACATTCATGTACTCAGAGATTTATTCAATCAATAACTGGCTTTTACAGATAGTATTTCTATTGCTAAGAGTCCTTTCTTTTTTAGGATCACACAGTACAAAATGACCTGGAAATGGAACTGAACAAAGGAACTAAAGAGTATGCACTACTAGTGATAAAGAATATGCTCAGGCATTATCATTTTATACAGAAGCAGCTCCTGAGAGCAGTATGCAAACTGAGAAGGAAAGCACGGTTTTGTGAAGACTGTAAGGATAATGGAATTAAAATGCTTAAACAGTAAAAGAAAAATTCCATATTGAAGTGCAAATTTTAATGATAAGAGTAGTTACATTAGCTTCTATCAGACCAGGGAAAGCTGCATAGCAGCCTGTCTGCAGGCAGACTCAGACCTATGGTCCAGCGTGGCACCCTGCAGTGCTCAGCAGCCAATGTTTGGATGAAAGTTGCAGGAAACCCCTACACAGGCAGAGGGATGTAACTTGTGTCCTTCCAGAATCCAAAGAAGGTTAGCAAAATAAAAGCCATTTTAGATGTTTTTATGTCTGCTTGAATTTATTTTTTAAAAGGCTTTTGGGATTTTTTTTTTTTTGGTTTGTTTGTTGTAGCATTATGAATTCCCAAAGTGTTAAAACAGATGTTATTTATTAAGCACATTAGAATGATCTTCAACACATCTATTGCTGGAGAAATTGCATCTATGCCATTCACTGGTAGCATCGCTACTTTTTTGCCTTATTTTTGCCTTACACCATAGAAGTTTCCACAGCAAAACAAAGTTTTGCAGCTTGGATGAGAACCAGAAATGCAGTAAGGGCACATTGGCCCTGTTGGGCAATTATACATTTGTTACCCCATTTCTTCTTTTTCGCCTATGCTACCTTTCACATTATTTTTTGTAATTCACTCTCTTCACACAAAGGAGCAATTTCTTCCATCACAGACATAAAGAAAACATAATCATACATAATAATCCTTACCATGTACTGTATTACATGCTACCTTTTGTACAATGGCAGTCTGAACTGTTGAACTAGGTGTGCTGGTTCATTAAATTAGAGATATTTTGAAGTGAGTGAATATGAAAATAACATACTTGAAACTATATATCTGCTAGCAAAAATAGCCTATAAGATAGTTTCATATGTTACTGGATTAAGTTATTGAAATAACATCTCTATCTCACACTATTAGATGGGAAGGCACCTTTACAAATTGCAAAGAATCAGAATATTTCAATAAATAATCATGAGTGTTGTACATGTTAAAGATACTATAAATAAAGTGAAAAGGTAAAGAACTTTTACTTCCAAATTAACTCTTCTGAGAATGCCACTTACCACATCCTACTGGAATATATGGCACCGTGTACTTTGAAGTATAAATAAGGAGGGTAACAGGATTAAGATGAGAGAAGTTATTCTGAATTAACCAGTTATTTCCTATCAGACAAAATATACAGTAAGGAAATTCTTTAGACCATTCTGCTATGAAATCAAACCTATTAACTTAAAATATAAATGAATTATTTCACTTGAACACTGGGGCAGACTAAGAGAGCCCAAGTGATCAGCTATTACGTTTCAGCTGATCAGTAGTAATATGACATAGCAAGCAACTATTTTCAACTGTGTGATCATTTTCTGGACCACAACTGGCAACTATGTCAGCTTCAGTCTGATTATCCAAATTCCTTAAACACTGGGTATTCAAATCTCATTTTTGAATGAACGTTATAAACGAAACTTGGTGATACGTGCCAAACGTAATGTACTTTTTATAAGCAAACTCAACTGTATAAACTCCTTTTTGAGGTAAAAATCTAAAATAGTAAATACATTTTCTGAACTACAATACCCGTTAAGTTTGCAGTATCTGAAGGACTAAGCTGAAGCCAGCGAGGTGCATCAGGATCCACACAAACATCTGCTGGTGCATTAACTTCATGGTCTTCTTCAGAACCTTGCCAGGGGATGAGTGCAATCTCTACTTCATTATTATAGCCAATGGATGTGTCACTGCTAACGCTTTCACCTAAAGCAAGAAGGGGATTAATAATGATCACAGACATCGTTTTTAAAGACTACATTAGCAAAGCATGATCAGAAAAGCACCTAACATATCTGTAACAAGACAAAATTATGACACTGATTTCAACTGCTACACTTAAGAAAAATACTGTATTTCTTGGAACTCACTTTTTTCTCTCTTTCTATAATTTCCATGTGATTGCTGCAAATCTGCTTTCAAATCTAATTCAGCTGTACTACTGCTTCTTCGTACTAGTACCTTCAAAGAAAAAAAAAATTAATCTCAGCTTATTACAGTTTTGAGAACTACATCACATTTTAGCAGATTTGAGGTACACTGTTACTGGAAATTAATTACAACTCATTCAAGATATTTTCATGAATATTTGAAATACCCAAATATCTTTAAATGCTTTAAGGAAACCATCATGCTTTCAATTACAGTCATTATCCTCCCTTTCTTAAACTCATTTTTCCTATCGACAAGCAGAACTTTTTACTGATGTTTTTCCACAAATCTGAAATCATTCAATATTTTTAAAAGTATCAAAAAGTCTTTCAGAAGAAATCAGTAGTCATCTCCTATGTCGGGGTATTACTGTTGCAAAACAACCTATGCAAAGACACCTGATCTTTTGTTTACCACCTTCTTCACCAAATGGATTTATAGACTACTTGCTGAAAACCCTTCAGACAATTTTCCGTTTCTAGACAATACTGCTCTGTCCCTAAGCATAATTGTTTTTCTTTATATCTCTTAGATCACCTTCAAATTCACATTTCTTGCAACTCCATGTCATCTATAATAGCAAAACTTAATTACTGCCGGAGTATCATGTTTTCCATTGCAAATATGCAACAAAAAGCCCCAACACCTTACCCCTAGGAGCATACTAGATCTAACTGCTGAAGAAATCTCTACTCTAAAATTCCTCAACTCAGTTAACATGTCTGAAATTCCATTTTGATATTTGCAATTATTAGTATTACTATTTTTAAATAAATTTCTTGAAGTAATTTCTGATCCACTGGCCAGACATAAACGCATTCATTCTTTCTGTATATATCTGAGAAAGCCACCAAAGAGACAACTGGCTTATGGAAATTATCATTATACTACCTAACGTTGTAGCTTTTTTTCTTTTTCTTTTTTTTTTTCTTCCCCTTCTTTTTTCAACTGGAAAGAATTGACAGTTCTTTCCAAGAAATACATGTTTGCTCGCGCTGGCTGATAGACTGCAGAGTGATCTTTCTTCCCTGGCAAATCTGGCTCTTAGTGATCAGCAATAAGAATATTTCAGTGGGTTGTGATTTGAAGCCAAACTGGTTCACATGGTACATTAGCAAGTTATGCAGTGACTATATGGTTAAACCCCAGCTTTCACTTGCAAAAAGGGTGAAAGTGCAGTACTGGTAACAGCCCAACAGTGTATGCTTGTGAATATTTTATAAAACATACCATTAAATTAGAATGGGGACCCAGGTTAATTTTTAATTCCCCCAACCACTGAGCTTACTTCTCTCCCTCTCCCCCACCATGCAAAGTGCACCAGGTTTTCCTTCATTTTTGAGACACTTTGTTATTCCTGAAGCGATTAATGAAAGCCCTCTGCAGAAAATGTCTGGTCTCTCATTTCTAGAGCGAAGTGTTAATGGTACTTTAAGTCTAGACATATAGGAGAGTCAAGGTCCAAAGATGAGATTCAGCTTTAAGTCCTCCATGCTGTATTGCATTATACTTCCACAAAGATGATCAGCCTCAGTCATTTATTATTTCTACCGTTTATTCAAAAGTTGCATTAAAAATTTACAAAGCTTGCCTGTCCTAATGTTAATTTACACAAACATCTGCAATACATAGCTGATGATACAAATTGTGCTGAAGGAAGGCATTTTCCCCAGCACTTTAAACTGTCATTTATTCCAGTGTATTGTAGCTCTATAATAGCCATGAATTATTCATATTTAAAGAGTTATGAACTTCTTGTTTATATTTAATATAAAAAAGCACAAAAGTCTTGTGTAAGACTACAATATAGCCAATTACATAGAACTGCATAAGCAACTGACAAGATCAGGAGACACAGAATGATCATACCCAATAGCATAATGAACAGCTACAGCTCAATTCCAGATTCCATACTAGAAACGTGATTAATGATTTTTCACACTTTCAGTTGCTAGTTTCTAAATACTAAACAGCATCTGATTAGAAATAAAACATTGTTAGAATCTTATCAATAATCACTTTCTATTTTGTCTTACTTGTTCAGCTTCATGTTCCTTCTTTGTATATCCCTTATTTTCCTGAACTGATTTGGAGTCTGAGGAAGTTAAATTATGAGAACTCCCAGCCTTTTTACCTAGAAAGTAAACACGAAATATAGATGTTTGTGGGACCAAAGTACAAATTATATGAAAATTTCAGTTATGTTTACATGTACACTTCTTATATTTATAGCTAAGTGAAGTAATACAACACACTAAAATGGAATACATGATGTTTTGAAAAATCCTTCATAAGCATAACATACTTACATGATAGGAACAGAAGTAGAACTGTTAGCTTTAATACACAAAATATAAAGGCAGGCCAGATAAAAAAAAAAGTTTAAGAGTTACGTACAAAATGTACACATTCAAAGGTTTAATTTTTAACCACCCTGCTTTATAAAAGGTCACGTCCTGCATGTGTGGTCTGTAACTTCTTAAAAACAGTTCTTTCCACAAGATATCAACAATATATTTACTAAGAAAATGAGATAAAAACCATTTTAGACCAGAGCTGGAAACTAAAGTAGCATTTATGAGGCTGAACAAGTCTCAACACTTTTCCTTCAGAAGTACAGTATCACTATATTTTATCAAAATTACCTTGAAAAGAATCAGATGGAAACTGATCTGTAATATCTGAAGTGCTGCTACTTCGAGTTAGCTGCTGCTCTTGGTCTGCAAATAGGCCCGTAGCTTCTGTTCCTGCTGAATTTTCCAGCTGTTGAGATTCTTCAACTTCTGTTGATTTAATTAAAACACAAAATATCTGCACAACCTCAGAATTACATATACATGTGAACTCCTTACCTAAGAAAGCTCTATGAGAAAGTGACCCATTCAAATAGTCCCAAGTTACAAAGCTAGAACGTAACTCCTAGTTGCAGAAGTTGTAATTTAAGTTTTATAAAATATCCTTAGACAAATTGTAAAGTTTAGAGAGAGGTGTAAGTGCTAAAAAGTCTAGAAAAAAAAGACAGAAATTACTCTGGGGGTTTGGAGTGCTCAAGGAAGGGTGAGAGGATGTCACGTGAACAAGGCTATGTTTTTCAGTGCTACGACCCAAACCAGATTCTGTTCTTTCTGGAAATGGAAAGAATAGAGGAGAGGCAGCAAAACTACTATAAATGCAGAGTGCAGAAAAGATGACTGTGCTTACTGACTTTTCCTCCATAAAGAGGGGAAGGAGAGAATAAAAAAAGGCAACAATCCAGAGTAAAAAAAGATCTGAGCTGCTTATGATTCGGGCTTAGTTTGTGAGGACAAACGGAATCATGCAGCTTATTTTGCTGTAAATGCAAATGAGAAATAAAAAGAAAGGAGAGAGAGGCATGAAAATTCAAGTGAGAAAGTAAATTGACATACTGGGGAAGGAGCAACAGGAACTCTTGGGATTAGCTAGCAACTCAATGCTTTTAGAAATGTGTTTCTCTTAGCATTGGAGAGGGGGGTGGGGGGAGACAGTAATACTTGGGATCAAGTATGTTCAGCAGTGGTGCTTTTAGTTATGGCCATGGTTAATGCCACCTACCATACTGAAGCTAATTGCTAACCCTTTCCCCAAAAAGCAGTCAAAGAGGTCGCCCACACACCCCAGCAATGCTGCCCCAACAAAACCACCAGCAGACCTGTTCAAGGTGTTCAATCTGCACAGGAATGCTATTTTCTTTTTAAAAAGTTACGAAAAATGCTGCTGTAGCAACTCTCATGAGAACCCTTGACTTTCTTTTTTTCAATAAAGAACATGGGCTGAATTTTTAAGTCTTCTAGATTTCTTCCAGCATATTGTTACGTAACACGCACATTAAATAAAAGCGACCTTTCCACCACTTTTCTGTTCTCCCCCTCTTTTCTCCTTTCCTCTGCTCTGCTTTCTGTCTGCTCTGTAGGCACTGACACTGAGGCTACACTTCTTTAGAAATGAGTGAGAAGTACAGTCCCTCAGGATACAAGATTACAGACCGATATATACAGACTGCAGCAGCAGCCTGCACAAGGGGGACAGTATGCTTAATTCATTCAATCTATACTACCAACTGAGTTTAAATAATACTCAAATACTTAATAAACATTGCGTGTATTTCAGAAAATTATCTTGGAAATACACATGTACAAAAACTGTTCCGGTATTTACTGACCTCAAAGTATCACTGGTGGCTTTAAATGTCTTACAGAAAGCAATAAAATAATAAATTAAATTCACTAGCTAGAACAATTTCAGTGTTACAATGGAAGATAACATAAAATGAAAAAACACTAAAGATATTTCACAGAATAGGAAGCCCTAGAGAGCCACAATGCACCACATAGAAAACTTTTCTTGCAACAGCAGCTAACGACTGTGGTTAGGGCTCAAGAGTCAGAAATCCCTCCCCAGGAAGTGAAAGGTGGGAGGTGACAGAAAGTCGTATTTTCAGAGACTTACTAGCTAGAAACAGAAATAAAAGAAAGTCTGCTAACATGATGGAGAAATCTCACTGCTTCCACCAACACATCTTGGCTAGGTGATAGGATGAATACCGTACAACGCAGTAGCTTTGTATTCTCAGGCCACTACATTTGCTTTTCACATCTATGTCTGGGTACCAGAACAGAATTCAGTTCAGAACTTCAATGCATAGGGTTTGTTTGAGCTTTATTTATCACAACAGCAAGTTCGACAGGATGAGACCGTATCGAAAGCAGGAAAAAAGTTTACTACACTTTGAAACAAAAATATGCCCACTTCAGTCTAAATAACCACTAAAATGCCCAAATCTGGACTGCTGCCTTTAGGTTTTACATTCCTAATCCTTAGTATATTTGGTCTGCATTACATTAAAACTTTAACAACTGTGTGGAACCCTTTAATAAATCAAGTAATTGAAAGTGTAAACATGAATAAAAGCATTTCTTTCTTAAAAATTTAAAATAAGTTTTACTTTAGTTACTAGGGCATATAAATCTAATTGCAATTCATGGTAATCTTTAGTATTAAAATGAACAAAAACTGTACTGCTTGCAGTACTACAAAGATTTTGAGAGAAATCAAACACTATCTTGAGAATTAAGAGGCACAGACAAATCTTTAAGATTTGCTTCTGGAATCAATGATTACAGGAACAATTCTTTAGGAAAAAAAAAAAAATCCCCACATTTGTAAGCACTGATTTGTAACTCAGTGTAACACAGATTGAATGAGAATCCCCTTTCAAATGAAGTAGCTCGACCAGCTGCATTTCTTTGACTGCATATTTTGCTTGCACTAGCTCATACATTCAAGAATTCAACTAGGTTCTACAGCAGTTCCTTGAAAAGATACTGCTCTCCTCCTTCTCCCTGAAGAGGTTACTTACTTTGACAATGAACCCAGTGACAGAATAACAAAAAAGCATCACAAGGAGCCACTTTTTGCCACCCTTCGTAACTTTGAAAAAGGATAAGATATGCTCCCATTAAATTTGCTTGTCTCTAAATGGCTACGAACATTACTTAACACCATGTTTTGGAGAGATCCAAGGCACAGGAAACAGAAGCAGCGCAAAACATCTCATTCCACACTACTACAGAATAATCAGCTGGACAGAAAGGGAGTAGACAGACAGCAGTTTAAAAATATAAAGAACATTTATATAAAAGATGACTTTAAAGTACAGTACCTGACAGTCTGTGAGAGCAAGAAGTGTAAGAGATACCAGGTAAGAGAGAGCTCACAGTGTGAAGCAGAAGAGGTACACTTTTAGTGGCTGGCAAAGCCTCATAAAGATGAACACAATTGCTGATAGACTGGCTTCGCTTAGCTTCCAGGAAAAAATAAAGCAATAATTATGTTAGAAAAAATAATGAACTATTTGGGGTTTTGAATGTCATGATACAATGAAACACAAAGCTTTTGGAAAAAAAAAAAGTTTTACAACATTAAGCCTAGAAATATTTCCTATAAGCTTTAAGTTAATAACGTGAAACTCTATCTCACACATTGAAAGTGCAATAATCAGTGATTTCTGAATCACAGCAGTTCCACAATGTGGAATTTTCTCAGTGTATGATTCCTATCTCTGGGCTAATTCGACTTACCCTTTTTTCTTTTCATTGAAGTATGTGTAGCATTACATACAGCTCAAAAACAAAGAATGGAAAACTCATTCAAATTCCCCTCTACTAGCAATGCTCCCTCACAAAAACAGCTACCTCTTATATTCGTTCATCTCTGCTGAAAACAATCCATTCTGATCTGAGAAGTGGGATAGCGTGCTTCTCAAAAATTGGTCTAAAGATACAGGTGCCTCTGGTTTTGCTTTTAAAACTAGGCATCCCAGCTCCAGACTGGATAAAGCCTTAAGTACCCTGGTCTGATGGGCAGCTGACACTGCTCTGAGCAGGAGGTTAGACTTGATGAAGTTCCTTACACCCTGAACTATCCTGTGGACTCTGGTTTTGGGGTACTGAGCCCTGCTTTCTATGTTTCTGAACAGGATAATAAAAGGGATGCAAGTTACATGAAAGTTTTTGGAGTTCTTCAGTCACCACAAAGGAAGGTAGAAGGTAAGTGCAGTCTGAATGCAACTTATTGAATTTCTCTTCAAAATAGCAACACTTAAATGAGTTCACGGTTTCTTAGAAAAAGAAAGGCCAAACCACTTTCCAAGCTGGCTAACACTCTAGAGGCTGCCTAACATTATTTAAAAAAAATGGTGTTTTATGGATTAATATCCAATTGTCATAAGCTTAAAGTCTCCTTTAGAGAAAAACAGCAATTTATCATCAATTGTATTACATGAAGTTATGCTGAATTACAGAAGTCTCTAACAGAACTTTATAAGGAAAAAAAAAAACCTTATTCACCATACAGTTTTTCTTCTTGTACACAGCAATGTCAATGCTGACACTTAGAAGACAGAGGGGAGGAAGGAGGAAGCAAAAATACTCAAGCAGGGTAGCAGGTGAAAGATTTGCTGCTGCTGCTGCTGCAGAAATACTCTGCTCTTACTCTTATAACTCCAGATACAAGCAGCAGATCAAAAGAAAGTCTCACCTGGAGGCAGGAGTTGCTCTGGTATTTGTATTTTGACTTGGGTTTGGGTTATTTGTTGTTGCTTTTAAATGCAGGAGGAGAGTATTAGGGATTTAAAAAAAGCCCCCAGTGGGAGAAACTCCCAAAAATGTCCGCTCTGCTAAAGAAAGTCCTCCCATGAACAGCCCTGGCTTAGGGACTGCCAGCATTCACCTATGGACTGCTACATTTCATTCTGAAAGATGACCCCTCTGGAGGCTTAGTAGCTGAGTTTTGTGTTTCTAAAAGGGATAAACATTTTATATATTTGAAATTATTATTTGTTATAACCGCATGTGCAAATCTAAAACTTTTCTGCACCTGCTGATTTGGGAAGCATTGACGATCACAAATGCCATGAAAGCCAGAATAATTCTCTTTTTATATGACCGTGAGACACAAAATGAAACTAAGGGCTTTTTACACATGAATTTCATCCTCCTACCTGACAAGCTACTTTCTCCCTGTGAAATAAGCTCTTCTTACTAAAGGTAGAAGTTCCTTTAATTTGAAAGCAAACAACCAAGAAAAGTCCTTGCTGATCAATACTTCCAGATTCTCTCTACTGCTCTGGGGAGAAGTCTAGGGAAGAAGTGCTGCAGCAGAAGAAAGAAAGAATTCTCCCCTGGAGCACAAAGAGGAACTTGCTGAATTTACACATAAAACAGACACAAAGAATGAATTGACTCCATTGCCAAAATGTTTTCTGATCTAAGCTGAACACTGCCTTAGTTATGAAGCATGTAGCCACAAAAACCATACTAAATCACCTTCAAATTCTCATGGTAAGAAACAACTAATTTTTTATGAATAAGGAAGGAAGCTGTGCAGCAAAATACCTCCTATTCAAAAGCAGGAGATTTTCTATGGAGAGTTTTAATCCATAGGCCATTGAACTGGAACACAAACATGCTACCATGAGATAAAGAGACCAAATGCAGGCTGCTGAAATGCTTGAAAAATCAGGTATCTGTTCAACGTCTCGGGTCTCAGACATTCCCCTATCATTCCTCACTCCCCGTTATCCCTTCTCCTGTTTTCCTCTTTCCAGAAGTAAACATGAGAGAAAAAAGGAAAAGGAGATGCTATACAAACCTCATCATGCTAATAAAAAGAAAGCAAATAAAGCAAATAAGAAAGGATGAAATTGTTTATTAAATATCTGGTTTAACTTGTGCTCCCAGTAAATAGCTAGCTGTATGAAAGTTCAGAAGCAATATATATTATCTGACTGATGTTAAGAAATGCTTTCTTATGAATTGATAAAAACAGGAATGTACTTTACTTCTTTACAAAAAACCGTAACTCGCACATGACTAACTTGCAATTAAATGTAATGTATTTAAAAGCATATATTTAGAATTTTCCAAAATACTTTGATTCTCTATTCATACTGGTAGTGGTCAAGACATCCAGGCACAGGTATGCAACATCTCTGTTTAGGCATGTAATTATTAAGTTGCATGACTTTTGGAAGCAGCCACAACACAAAGGCAGACTTAAAACTTGAGCGTTACTGAGTGTTTGGGAATACAAGCATTTAGTTGTGGTCTAACCTGTTGCTCTTTGACGAACTATATTTCTTGCTTTCTCAACTCCTGGGGCTCCAGAGGTCGTAGCACTTCTGAATCTCATTGGCTCCACAATTTCAGGATGACTCTTCCAGCTTAATGAAAAAGACCTTCCCACTACAGCTGTCTTTTGAGGCTCTAAAATGCCACCTTAGAGATATAGAAAACAAAATTCTCTAGCGTTGTATGCTTTGGCACGTATTTTTCCTAAAGTATGAATGGACTTAGAAGCACTCAGACATGAAAAATACTAACGTTCTAAACAACTTAGATGAATTTTTACTATTATCAAAAAACAATCACGACTTCAATTATGTGCATCAGTTGCAAGGTGTCACATAAATGTAGCTAAAATACTGTAATTAATAAAATTTAATAAAAATACATGGAAAACACTGTTTACGTTTATGACTATGCCAGACTACAGCACAGGAAACCACGTTTCATTTCTGCTATGCAGAAAAGACTGACTTTAAGCACATACTAAAAACTGCTAAACAGCTATCTTCTATTGACCCCAATTACCTTTCCTTCCACAATGAAGGATGAGAATACATAAATCCAAAGCACTTCACATTTGAATAACAGGTTTTTAGACTAGATTAAGTAGTATTTAATGATAGATGAAATAAAATTAATTTTAAAGTTTAAACTTAAATATTTAACTTGGTACAAAAAGCACTGAAGCATAGAGACTAACCTTTTCCTCTCTGCTTTTTTTCCTTTTGTTCACTAAGCTTATCCAAGGGTAAGTTTGTCATTTCCACCCCATACACAGTTCTTGCTAGCACCGCTGTTAGAGAGTCCATGATATTGGCCCACTCGTTTATGAGCTCCTCCCAGTCCGTCAGAGTGGACAGAACGCTGAGCAGCTCATCCCACAGCTCCCGAGAAATGTAAACACTCAGGTTTGCTCTGATCCAAGCCACAATGAGGGTCTGAGAGAAAAGAAACAAGTGACAGCTCATGTATTTCTGTCAAGATGAATTCAGCACGCCAACATCAACCCACATGTTGATGAAGTCAACACCAACCTGCATATTAGTATTGACTATTCATGATGCACAGATATTATGCATAGATATTTTTCATCAAAAAAGATTCCCAGAAATTGGTGGGTAAATAATTGTGAAAGTTACTATGGAAATGTAAAAATTCTGAAATGTATGTTTCAGGTGGTCTATATGTTCGCTGGTAAACTGAAATAATGTGCTGCGTAAAATAATAATACAATGAAGAACTGTCTCTTATACCTACAGAATGACTGTAGTGATTGAGCTATGCCAGAGACGCTCAGACCTAGATACTGTAGCTGAGCATGCAAAGTACAATATGATGTATAAATGTTTTCATCTCATTCAGTGTGACTCGGTTTTGACTTGCCAGCTGAACTTCTAGGAAAAGTTACATCAAGCTTACACTTTAGAGATATTCATTGAAGATATCACACAAAGACTGCTGTCCCTGCCTGTTCTACCATAGTTTGTAATAGAACCCTGAAGAACAGATCAAATCAACTGCTTGTTGCACCTGGAATCTGTCTCCCTCTGTTAGGAACAGTTTACAAAATAATTACTTGTATTACTGCAAAGAAGAATTTTTTCATGCTTTACAAGTAGGTTTCATAGTACTGTGCAATAGTACTTCACTCAAACTATGGGTAATCATCATGAAAAATCAACATAAAAACCAACCAAAAAAAAAATCCAAACACTCACTCGGAAAAGTAATCCCGACATGCTTTGAGCGAACATATCCTTTATTTGGTTTTCTTTTGGCTTCTGCATCACAGCTTCTGTTATTCTAAGGAGTATCTGTAACATCTGTTCCCTGGTTCCAAAACAAAATTGTACCTTTTGTTCACATGTTTTATTAATTGTACTTGTTAATTTTCATGTACCACAAAAACCCTCTTAATTCTCCAGCAAGCCTTACATATTGAGAATGTGATCACACCTCAGACTTCACAGATCATTTGCAAAATAACATTAGTTGGTTGTGGACTACAAAAACTAATTTTTCAGAAGGTGAAGTCAGGAATGGAAATACCAGCCAGAACCCTGAAGCCAAATAGTACAATGATGTAGATCCAACAGAAGCTGCAATCTCACAAATCAATTTGGAGGCAAGTGTGACTTATGTAATAAGGTCTACCCCTGAGAAAGCCAGTCTTCTCCCTACCCAATAATACTCCCATAAAGTTTTAACGTTGATAATTCTCTCTTAAATGATGCAGAATATATTAAGCTTACCATGTCTTTTTATTCATTGATAGTTCCATTATCATGCGCCTAAAGATACTCAGAACTGCTTTGCAAGCATCAACTTGCTCCTTCAGAAGCACCGGGACTTCAATGCATGGTTCCAATAAGAAAACATTCGCAGAGTTTGTCAAGAACACCTTCAAGACAGGCATTTACAATCAGTTTACGTAGTTTCAGAAATAAAAAAGTCAAGACTTAAAATAAAATACTTATCCTCCTCCAGTCAAACCTTTCACTTCCCTTAGAGCAAGATTCATGTTTTACCTGTCACTTGATTTTTCTACATCATTCCAACGAAAAGTCAGGTGGCACTGCAGACCCAACAAAGGTGTGCATTGCACAGTATGAGTTTCGTAGGTATCTCTTCTATTCAGTCAGGCAAGAGTACCAGTCCTCCAGCTGCTCATTTCCTGATGCTTGAGCAACCACCAATATTTCCAATAAGCGAGGTTCAACAAGAGCAAATGTACAGTTCTGATTAATTCCTAGTACCCACAGTAGAAAATAAAAAAAAGAACTTTCTGTCTTAAAATAGATATCTGGCTCTGACACATGGTCACATAGTTTAATATTAATTTTTTAAAAGTTATAAATGAAGTCCAAATCATATCTTACAAAAACGATCAACTGCTGGTAGTTTTCCTTAATCTCAGAGACTACATTATAATTTGTAGTGTAAATCACGTGATTACATAAGTTACAGCCTTGTAACCTTTCTATACATCACACCTGCAACGCAGCTTGAGCACCAGCTTTCACATTTTTGTCCTCATCTTCTAATATACATCCTCTGTTAACAGCACTGGTAAAGGAGTACGTTCTTCCCCAGCTGGATGAGCGCTTATGTCCTGAATGGTCAGAGGAAAGCTTTCAAAAACATGATTCAGTTAGTAACAAAGCAGAAACGAATATGTCTATATTTATTCAAAATCATTTAAAATGTCAAAAACAAAAAAGGGGGAACTGACACGTCCTACATTCATTTCAGCAAGGAATTAATCTCTCTTATTTCTTAATCTCTGAACAGACAGTATATGGAATTTAAAGGTTCATAAAATTTTTTAAGAGCTATGTTATTTAAAATATTTTATATCACACTTTGTAGTAATAATTGAATTTAAGCCTGGCAAAACTATAAATCCCCTACAAAAAAATAATCTGTCAAACCTTGTAATACTATGTTTTTATGATTCTAACCTCCTTCTCAGTACAACAAAACTCTTGAAATAGCTTCACAGTGTCAACAGTGTTAAAGTCAACTTTTACTGATGGTTCAATATAGGATATTAAAAAGATGATGCACAGAATTTGTATCTACACTTTAATTTCCTTGATTAAGGTGTCTGAATCGAAATATTTCATTCAGTATATAAAAATTAATAGATATTTTCAAATTCTTAAGTAAATACCACCAAAAGGAAATAGCCCTATATCCACCAGGCCAACAGACACTGTAAATTTAAACACTGCAGAACATATTAGAATTTCTTTCATTAAGTTGTTGCTATCATATTTGTATAGACAGGGAATAATCAACAAATTACTTTTTTCAAAACAGCTGCAATCTTTCCCTGCACTCAGTAAGGGCTACTGAACACACAATATTTATTTAAAGTTCTGGACCTTAAATAAAAGCATTTTTTAATCTTGATTTTCCACACATTTTTTAAGTTCTTAGTCATTTACAAAGTGAATTTAAAACTTAAACCATATATCGTAGGTGAACAAAATAAAGTAAGTAACACTGATACCATACATGTTTACCATCCGTTTGCACTGATGAACCCTCTAAGTTGACAACAGCATCCTGACCATCTTCCTTTTTCTCTGGCTCCTCCATGAACACAGGTTTCTCTTGCAATATCCACTTTCGATATACCTTAACCACTTTTCGTGTTGCAGATATATCAGAAGGAGGCAACAAAAAAGCCTAAATTGAAAAGTTAACTAATTTTACTATATATAGGACATACACGTGCATGCACAGATAAACACACCCACACACCAGCACCCATAAATAATACAGCTCAAAAAAGAAAGGATACATAATTTTTACTTTTATGCCTGTACTAGAAGGAATTACAATTAATCAACAATCTATGCATATACCTACATCATTCACAATTCCATAACTATTAATTCCAAATTACTTCCATGTTGTATTTCTTTGCACAAAAACAAAGAGGGTTTTTTTGCTCCTTGCAAGCTCTCTTAACTTAATGTGGATTCATCTCACAAGCCATTACTAGCCATAGAGGTCTGGCAGGCTAAACTCAGATACTGTGCTAAACTCTCTGGAGAAGATGACTTCATTTTGTATGAGCAGTATATTACGTGAAATGCCATTTCAGCAAGTGTAGATGGAGACAAGACAGTAAGTTGTGATGAGGATAACAGTGGCTGACACTTGATCCTTTCTCACTACAGTTTTGGAAATCAACACAATGATTTTGTTTTCAACATGCTACTACAGGACAGTATTTGGGAATCATTCTATAAGAATGTCCTCTCCAAAAGCTTACAAAGGCTAGACCAGCTTCTTCCCCACATTTCTGGAAGTCTTAGGAGACTAAAAAGAAGAAAAGCTAGTCACGGAAGACCTCTGGCACTGCAGTGAACAGGCACAGAAATCAATGTCTGAAAATGTCATCTGGTACAAAAAAGCATATTTTGCCAACAAAAAAAATTATATCAATATCAATTACATTATAAAATGACTGAAAGAGATGAAAACATATTTACCATACTTAAAAATAGGTCCTTTCAACTATGAAGAGATTACCCACTCTCCATGATAAACAGAGTCAAAAACTATAGCATTTCCTATACCCAGTTTAGCTGCAAAACCATTACAAAGGTAAGTTGTTCAGGTTGGGGGAAATCTTTGCATCACATAGTACACTTCCTTGTCTCTCTAGTCAGCACAAAGTACAACATGCAACAGCTGATTTCAAGAGAAATTGAAGGGCAAGCAAAAGCAGGTTTAAATATGCCATACAGCAAGTATGTGAAATTTCCAAAAACGTCTTCACAGACACCGTCAACTTATCAAAGATGCAGAAACTGAAAAAGCCAGAAACCAACTGCTAGAATATTAGAGAAACAACAGCTCATCAGCAGGATGAATAGGCATTACACAGAATGCTTTCAGAAAGGCTAAGAACTAGGGTAGAAAGAAAAAAAAAAAAAAGAGTAGAAGAATTCACAGTGACTAGTGAGATTCCTTTAAGGGAGAGATAACAACAAAAAGGATCCAAATACCATTATCTGTTCCAATTACTGAACACTGATCTTACTGAATAAAGATAAAAGTACTGCATCACATTAGCCTTTGTTCCCTGGAAGCTGGTCTGACCTTAAATACTCGTAACAAACACCAGGAGAGGGCAGCATGCCACAGCGGTTCTTAACATACGCAAAAGTACTCCTTCCTGTCAAAATGCCATCCATCCCACTGAAAAGCACTGGTACAGGGAGTTCCTAAACCATGCCACACAAGATACTTCATACTAAGGCATGTGTGCTCACCCAGCTGCTGCTTCTGCACATTTATGTGACCTGGAACTGCCGCTTCAACTAATTTCTAGCTTGGTACTAGACAAAAAAACCAAACCAAAAAACTGGGACAGTCCAGTAGGTCCGCATGTATTTTTATCCCAAACAACTGAAAAGATGTCAAATTAATGAAAAATACTATTAGAAGCAATCAATGTTCAAATAGACATTAAATACTGACGCTGATCACAGGAACAAGAATCTTACTAATTCAAATAATCTTTGCAAGCTAGTAGCTCTTTACACACCTTTAAATTACATCATAATACCATGAACAAATAAAGCGGCCCATTCAAATAAGACACGTTGCCATCTGGCAGCAGCAACAAGCTTCAGTTCCTACAAAAATTTCATAATTTTATCATTAAAACTAGACCTAGGAAAGACTCCAAACTAAAAGGGTGCTGGTGTGATTAGTATCAAGTTTGATCTGCTACCTGACCAACAGCCTTCACAACGTTCTTTCTCATAACCATGACATTTCCTTTAAAAAAAAAAAATAAAAAAATACAATAGCAACTAAACATACACACTTACTTGTCTAAACACCTCATTAACAAAGTTCACATATCCACGCGTGGATAAGAGGATTCTCTGCACCATCTCATAGACGGTTCGATGCTGTTCTTCGATGCTGCAGAGGCTGGAATTGCTGAGCCTTCTGTCGGACAAGGTGCTGCTGTTAGAATGGCTTCTCTCCTGCTCACTTGTATAAGACATACTGGTTTCCAGCTCTGCGTTTTTATCTTGGTTTACAACACCAACAGTCTACACAGAAGAAAACATATGCCTAATTAAATGACTGAAATAGCATACACCAAAAATCTGGAATACTTACATAGAACACAAGATACTAGTGCTCTTTTTCACAAAACACACTGGGATCCCAGCAGTCAGGAAGTGTTATTTTCCATCTGCTACTTGGTCCAAGAAGGAATTTGGTCTTACACTCTATATGATGTACACTTCATATGGCCCCCCCCAAGCCCAGAACATCTGACTTGTCCGCTCAGTAAGACAAAAAAAAGGGAGGCGTGTAGCAGTGGGAGTGGAGGAAGGCACAGACATAGTGGAGACGAATCCCCAAGTCCCTTCATTTTTGGGAAACGATCAATCATACCACTATACATGGCTGATATTCTTACACATTATTATTCCTGACAACTCTTTGTCAGGTTTTGTTCTGGCACTGTACGTATTTTGCAACATCTCGAACTGTGTCTGGCTAAAATGATCCGGCCAGGAGAAGACAGAGAACTAAAAAACTGCTTTTGAGTTACCAGAAAAAGAACGCCATCTTACACTAATTTAAAGCATGACCCAAATGCAGTTCTGCTTTATGTTTACATTAATAAGGCTGCCCTCTGTTCCAAGTGAGCAGTAACAGAGCAGCAATAACATCTCTACTGCCTTTCACAATAAACTTTTTTGGTAAGATTCAGCAACACTAGCGAGGCACAAGCTACAGTCAGTGAACTTCAAAACCACTAAGAAGTCAACATGTGCCAAAAGGTGGCACACAGCTTCTGCTAAGTGATAACTTTTGACCAGTTTCTGTTTGGAGAGCAGCAATACCTTTATGCAACCTAAGTATTTATCTGGTGTCAGCGGTCTATAACATTCAGTTAAAATAAAAAAAAATTCTTTTTCTAGGCTACATCTGTTGGAATGGCACTGCAGTTTATACAAAAGGTGGAATTTCCAATGAGAAAGAAAAGATCAATTAAAAAAAGGCACTTTCAGTAGGTAAGCTACACTTAGCTGGTTTAGGGCTTCAAAATTCTATCGTGAAAAACTCCAGAAACAATTGCCATGAAGATATACAGTTCTACCATAATAGTTAATGTATGCTTGTCCACTGAATCCAGATTTGACACTGACCTAGGATTTAAGAGAAGAATATAAGTTGACATTGGTCCTAAATTTTTAACAGGAAGCTGGAGTCTCTTAAAAGAAAAAGCATCTATTTCTATAAAATTGTGAAGTGCCTCATCCTAGAGAAGTCTCAACCAGCAATTTGGAAATGAAATACTTTGCTGATATCTTATTGTAAACAGCTGCTATAATCAAGAGGAAAACAAAGCAGCCTTTGATATTGCTGGGAAATGGCCCATGGCACAAATAAGTTTGACGGTTTACAGATCAAATTCCGAAAGTCTAAACATAATACTGATGAAGCTGGTAAGGCAAACAGCTGTGAGAAAAATTTCTAGCAAATTACTAAAGGGTTTCCCTTGGAGATTCCCGCCTTCATCAAAGAAAAAAAAAAAAAATCATTTATCATCATTTGTTCACTTAGGGGTAGCATTTTTTTCTTGCTTCAGTTGCCAATACATTGTGATCATTTGCAAAGTTAGCATGTACATAAGAAAAGAGAGGTAAACTTTAAAGCACACCTGAATAATTTTAGGGAGCATTTCTCCTCCATTTTTTGTATTCTGAACAGCAGTTAAATATTTCTTTTCAAGAAAGAAGGTAACAAGCCACTTAATAAAAACAACTCGAGCTGCCATATAAGGGATTTTTGTGCTATAGACATTTTCATTGTTTCGTGTTGCAGTAATGTATACTGGTCTTGGCCTTATATCAGGAATATCTGGTGAGATAAAAAGAGAAGATATAAAGAAAACCTAATCTTAAAAACTGTAATTGCTTCCAGACTCTGGTTAAATGTATTGAACATGTCACCAACAACATTTTCTCCATGTGAAATAACAGATGCAATGACTGACTGCTTTTATTATATTAATGCTTATATTCTCTCATAATTTTATTACCCCTAGAGAAAAGCAAGAACATAAAAAAAAGATCTTTCCTGAAGGTTATAATTTGTATCATGCAAAACAAAGGAAAGCAAAAGAGAAGGGCTGCAAAAAGTAGGGCAAAATCTGAAACAAAAGAACTACTCCTCCTACAATGTAAAATATTTTTGTAAGTTTCACAGAGTTTTATTAATGAAGTATGGTGAGAAAGAGATGGCGGCTCTGGAACACTTAATAGTGCAAAGATTAAGAAGAAAAAGGATACTTAGCACACTGGAAAGAGAAGTAAACTCAGGTGCAAAGAGCACTTCACAAGCTGAAATAAAAGAAAGAAAACACATGGGAAGAAGTGGAATATTGCCAAAGGGAGATAGATCGGGTCATAACTCATTCAGATGCTTAGATTTATGGAAAAAATCACTTGTACACAGCTGAAAAACATGGAAGGCCTGAGCTCTAGCTGTGAACAACACAGCTGAAGTGGTACTGAGGTGATTTTAAACACTAAATATTAAACTGCAAAGGACAGAAGTTAAAAGTCAGAGGAGGGAGGGGAAGGATGATGAAAAAGAGGCTGCAGTACATCAGGTGAGTATTAACACCACCGCTCCTATGGACTCCAATACATAATTCAGTAGAAAATTAGGAAAAATGTGTTTCTGAAATAACATGCTTTTAATTCTACAACTGTAGATGTACATCTCTGTTTCCTTTCTTTTGGCTCTTCGTGCTCATTTTCTGTTCAAGGAAACAAGAAGTAAAGTAAGAGTGACTAAGTTAGCTACTCCCTCACACTTAGGCAGTTTGCTGGTTCTTTAAAAAAATCCATCCAAGAGCACATTCTGTCTTCATTACATATCAGAGCGTCCTTGCTCACTCGATATAAATGCTATATCAGTGGAAACGTCCTTAGGAAAGGAGAATCAGGTCAGCCCTTAGGCAGTGATGAGCAGCAGCAGCTTCCTGGACTGTCTCAGGAAATCAAAAGTAGTGCTAGAAAAAAATCAAAACATGAGACAAGGGAGGAAAAATCCTCATTCAACAGAACTGTAGTGATATGCCAGCAGGTAACAGAGATGCTACTGAGAACAGTCACCATTATTTCTTTTTCTACTTAAAAGACAAAATTCACTACTTACCAAGAACAGGTTTGTAGAGGTTGGTTAGCTTTGTAAAAGATGGAAACAAGTGAGGAAGATAGTATTTTCTAAACAAGGTAAAGAGAAACTTAAAACCAGTGTCTTGGTTCTCCTTGTTCTTCCACTCTAAGCTTGCAGCCTTTGTCATGGAGTTAAAGAGAAAGAAACAAAACTCCTTAAGTTAATGTGTTACACTGACAATCATTCCACATTGAATACAAAAGACGAACAATTACACTTGAACAAGAGATATAAAAAATTAGCACTGCCCCAAAAAATCTTTACAAATCGCAGTAAGAATAGAAGATCTTACCAGGAGGGCTTTAGCACATGAAAGAAAGCATGCTCATTAGAAGCAAGTATATTTGTGCTGTTTTAGTGGAGTGGAACACAGAAAGTGTCATATTAGTGTTTTTAACAAATTTGCTTTTTACCTGTAAATTTAGACAAAGTTACTGTGGGCTACACTTCTATCACAAATATATTTTTCATCCGAAACATACTCAATGCCCATGTTTAATACACATATGCAATACTCCTTTGCAAAATTTGAGTCAAGGTACAAGTAATTTCCACTGACAAGAAAGAGGCTGACACCCAAGTTTGTTTTTAAAGACACTCTTCCATTCTTGCATAGATCAACACCAAAGAGTCATACGTGTACTTTCAAGTTGCTGTTTACCAACAGTTTTGAACTACAATTCCTCAGAAGACCATGCCAAATTTTGACAGAGTTGCTGTTTTCATATTAAAACACCTTTAACTTGCAGTAAGTTGCACATAACCAATACGGGTGTGTTTTCTTTATTTGTATAAGAAAATTCAATATAATTTCAAATAAGAAAGGTAAAAGTAGCCATCTCTACAACGAAGCATTTTTTCCACTGATGACTTAAACCTACCTGGGTTTTAGTCTCCTGTATCACTTCTCTTTTTGTGAAACTCAAGTGAGCACTGAAAGTGTTTATCTTTTGATATATACTTTAAATTCAGGCCCACCTGCTTTTTCTTTATTTTTTTAAGCAACATCAAAAGACTACAGGATTTTTTTTTTGCAGTAAAAGCTCTTTAAAAAGCCTGTCCAACTGTATATAGCAGATAACAATTTCACTGAATCTACATCAAGATGATAATTTATTAAGTTAAAGAAAAACTGACTTGTTTACATCAGTCACATGAGATTGATTTATTTTATTCTAAACACATTTGCTTATTTTAATATGTATTAGATCTTTTTCCGAATTTCTAAAAAAACTGTAGAACTTGCAATGTCCTACTTTTGCAAAGCACAACACGTAGAGCTTGGAAACAAGACTATTGCGTTTTTTGTATCATTTTATTTGTTATGTAAATAAACTGACTCATTAAATTCTACCCAGTTGCAGATATAAATTTTCTTGAAGATGTAGATTTGCTTTATGTTCTGGCTCTAAGCAATTGTTCTGCACTTACATCAGATTATTTTAATTTCATCTCTTGTCTGCAGCAAGAAGGTTACTGCCCAACTGTGCTCCCCTTTACAAATAAATGAATGCTGATGAACCACAATGCAATTGGATTTATAGCGTAGTCAGCTTTTCTAGATCCCAAACACGTAATAAGAGTATAAAAAGAACAGTGAAAATATTTTTTTTTAACTGAAGTGTTGTGAGAATCAGATATGTAAAACAAAGAGTGCTGTGTAGGAAGTTGATAATTTTATACAGCCACTTTTGAAAATAAA
Organism: Burhinus oedicnemus; assembly: GCA_008921705.1. Taxonomy (NCBI): domain Eukaryota; kingdom Metazoa; phylum Chordata; class Aves; order Charadriiformes; family Burhinidae; genus Burhinus; species Burhinus oedicnemus. The sequence goes on along the minus strand of VFFE01007661.1, from coordinate 691,500 downwards.
GCATTTATTCAAGATGACAAAACCTCTTCCAAATATCATTTTGGTCTTGCCTTTTGATATATTAAAAAAAAGTATCTCCAAGTATTTCATTATCTTTTATCTTTTTTTAAAAAATATTGAGTTATTTAATGTTCATTGTCTATATAGTTTCCACTTTATTTAAAATGTTGCTTAATTTGTACTTTTTAAATATATACATTATCTTAATTTCTTTCCTGTACAGGTTAACCTGATCTATTTCTAATTAGAATTTTCAATGCATATGTTACTTGCATCCTTAAAAAAAAATAAAAATCACAGATGCCATCTCTCCTTTTTTAACTCTTTCTCCAATGGTCCTTTGCATGTCTTCTTAGCTATGTATGTGTCCAAAGAGAACAAATTGCATCTTTCCTCCATATCGCTTTTCTAAATGTGACCACAAACACATAAAATAGTCGGTTATCCTGCAAATTTGGATAACATTCATTAATTCCTACCACAAGTGTGAAAAACTTCTCATTTTCACAAAAAATGGCACAAGGAAATACCTTTGGGATGATTTTCCTTTTAAAAACAAGAATAAGAAAGTGCAGAAGACAGCTTCTTCCTGGGGATGGGCAAAAGCATCTCCGTATAGATACAGAGTAGACTTAATTTTCTACCACAAGTACATTCCTCCAAATATGAATAGTTAAAAAGATATATCCTCCGCACCTGAATTACCATATATTTTAACAGTAGCTGAAGAAAATAGCATGTTTGGTCTTCAGCAATTTTCTCTCCAGAGACAGCTGGCAAAAGTGGGGTTATTTCTTCTGGAAAAATCTTAGCTAAAATAATAAGAAAATGTTTTAAACATAGAAAACTTGAAAACATTTAAATAAAAGACATTTTCTATAAAAACATTAATTTGAAAATAATCATTAGCGTGCTACTAAGTTGTATAAAGTCAAAGACCAGCAACTGCTTGGGCTTCCTGTATTTCCCCAAGCCCCAATGCAAACAATTGAGGATGGCACCAACCTCTGATTTACTGCAGTTCGGAAGGGTTAACACAAGCAATCACTGCAGATTAACCAATATGCTGTAAATTTACATACCTACTTATTTTGCAGTAACACATTCATACAGCTGCATCTCAATTAAAAACAAACAAACAATCAAACAAACAACAAAACCCAACCATTCTGAACTCAGAATAACAAGATCAGAAGGCTATACAGCTGCAAGAAATACAATAGCTTGACAAATTCAGTACATCTCTGAATTATAAAGACAAATAGTATCATCCATGTGACATCTTCCCCACAAGAAACACTACAGCTCCACAACCATCTCAATGGAAGGAGGAGGCAATACACCCGTCATGGAAATTCTGTTCCTTTACTCACCGTCTGGTGAATTAGGAGGACTAATGAGGTTATCTAGTGTACAGGGACCTCGTGAGGACATAATGGGTGGAAAGCCAGGCACAAGGCATGCAAATATTAATATCTGCTCTTCCGCACAGTTAGTCTGAAGCGCTTGAAGCCAGAGAAGAAACAGTCGGATTCCTTCACATCTTATCTGCAAGGGGATGATTTTGTAGAAACATTTTTTAAATCAAATTTGCACGTACGGTAACACAGTTATGAAAATGCAGGACAAGTACTTTCATCCCAGCTATGTGCTTGTCAGTCTTTCCATCATATCAAGAGTAATCACATTATTAATTTAATCATGAGCAGAGAAGGGTGGGAGCAAGCTGTACCCAAGGCAGTGGCACCTCAAGGAGACAGCATTACCACTCCAACTTCAATCAGAGGCCAAAAAGTTCTAGTTCCACTCCCTCCATTCCTGAAGCCAAATGCATCTTGACCAGCCTCAAGACTCAGTCTTAAAAGGGGCTCTGGAAATACAACAGCACGCATAATGCACAACCAGGGAGCTGCCAATACTTCATGCCCTGAGTCTGAAATCTTGGCCCCACAGAGGTCAAAGCAAACTATTGTCCTCAACATCACTGGGATCAGAAAACCCACATGAAAACCAAGATGCAACAAAACCACCCAAGGTAGCATATTCAGTAAGTTTACTAAGTTTATTTACTGGGGTTTTTTATTAACAAGATACAATTTTAATTTTAACAATGCATTTAGAAAAAGAAAAATAAGCATATTTAGTGCTAGCAAGATCTGAAAAAATAAAGTATTAAACAAAATATATTGATACCTTCTCCAGGTAACTTTACAAAGGTCATTAGAACAGCAAAACAACTGAAGAAGATAAATATTAAAATAATCTAGGATTACAATAATAAAATTTATGATTAAAAGGTGAATAAGTAAAATTACAAAGCCTAAAAATCTGAAAAATGCTGATACTGGAAAACTGAAGCAATATGCTTCGTAACAATTACAGTGAAAAGAAATATGACTACATCATCAAATAGAAATACCTTGAGAGAGTTTCCAGTGTGCAAAAGTTTCTTCAGAATCGACCCTGGATTAGAAAAATTAAATAGGTACATATCAGATACTAAGATGGTCACTTTCCATCAGAATGTTTTTTACAAAATACTACAGAAAAGGCTAGTTTAATGCCATTTACTACGTGGCTACTGCACTGGTGTTTAAGAAAAAAAAAACTATGGCGTGAAAAAACCCAAAGTGAATCTAATTTCAGCCACCACCAGTGTTATAAGATTAGATTAAATATAATATATCTTTACAGCGAGGTACTTTGGTTTTAGTCAGATGACAATTTCTCAAATTATTTTTGTTAAAAATAAGATATCTAGGGGAAATTTTGACTTACTCAATTTGGAGAAATCAAGAAGCTCAACTTGTAGGATTAATGTATTCAAATACACTAATATTGACAATAATGATATGAAAAAGATCTTAGCAATCTATGTCTATAAAACACAATATTAAAATTGCAAAATATTTCAATTGTGGTTTTAGAAGTAGCAGGCTAACTGCCCTTAACTTCAAATGTCTGACCTAAGAATCAGAGAGATTATACATCAAATGCTGAAGTTAAAAAATGTTTTTAATCCAATTCTGAGAAAAATAACATGATGTAGCACTCAGCTGTTGTTTCTCCTGGATTTGTGAATTATGTACATCCCTTAAATGTGATCCTTCCCTCAAGATCTCACCATTTCACTGTATTAAATGGAAATTATTAACATATATAGCAAATACATATTAATGCACATGAACATTAAGCAAAAAGCAAATCACAAGGTACAGCTGTAAATAATTGCACCGCCAAATTTTGTAGCTCATTTATTGGACACATCTAAAAAATTATCGAAATATGACTATTCAAGAGAAGCATAAATGTAAAGAATATATTGGCTATAAAACAACTGACTAAAACCAATTTGTTCTGGAATAATTCAGATGAAATGGTAGTAAAGTGGTCAAGCAGATGTCTGCTTTTATTTTTGTCAGTCCCAACTGGAAATGTGACAACAGCCCTTTCCTTGACCTTTAACTTCCACTCATTATTTCTTCTGCAACAGCAAATTCATTGTTCTGATGAAAAACATGGCAGCTGATGAAATAGTGCTGGAAACCAAACCAAAGAACAACAAAAACGTACTACTTAGAAGAAATATAACCCCCCAAAGCAGCATAAAATTTACTTTGACAAACAGCAAAACAAAACATTGTGACCACTTTGGTAGCATTCAGAAGCAGAATTTTCAAAGTAGTGATGAATCAAAGATGTTTAATTCCGAAGAAATTACCAAGTTAAACTACTGCATTGGATTTCAAGGTGTTTTGACTACCAAAATAAATGTATTTAACCTTTCAATATTTCTGCACCCATTTGACTCTAGTTTTATTCAGTCTGGTCAAATGAGGAGAGGAATAAATTATGAAACTAAGGAAAAAAAATAAAATAAAAGCAGAGCTTTACTAACTCCATGACTTTTCTCTGCCAGACTCCTCCTATTCGTTCCCTTGCTCCCGAAGCCACAACGTGTACCGTAAATACCGTAGGAGGGTGGGGAAAGAATGGACAGTCTCTCGGTTTGACCAAGTGAATGCCACGCATAGGTACCTTGTGTCTGTCATGGCCAATGTCATATTCTAACGGGATGCCTGGCAAATCCTCCTATGAGAATCAGTGAAAGACAGCTTGCAGAAATACCATGTATTCATAATTCCACTTATAAAGGCCAGTAAAACTGTGGACCACTAATTAAAAGAAAAATTGTTCAAAAAGAGCTACTAAAAAATTTATATTTTTGTCCTCAATATCTTTCCTTCACTATCCCAGCTATAAACCAGAAATTGCTCATTCAATTCCCACAAACAGTGTGACAGCTGAGTGTTTCACAAATATTAATGAACTGCACAGAGAATACAGGAATATCAGAGAAGAAATTAAGTTCCTGTTCACTGTAGCAGTCCTATGGTTTGCATTTAGTTTAGCACAGCCTGTGCTCAACTACCAAAGAGCCACCTATTCACGGCATAAGTTTTACAGAATAAGTTTCCAGGAAGCGGCAAGGGTTGAGTTCAACACAATATCTATCATTAGGCAAAGAGCAATATTTAGTACTGCAAATTTGTATTGGCATCTCATATATGATCACTTGCAAAGGACTATCATAATACAAATTTGCAAGAGTCACATACAGATTCCACAACCCTCCTCAATCTTAATTTTCGGTGTTAGTCTGTGAATACAAAGGGAGACCTAATTAGAAAAAGGTGTGTTGGTTTATAACCCCCATCATCTTGAGAGCTTCCAGCACATGAAAGAGAAGAAAGGGAAGACAACCCAGGTAAATAAGAATTTAAACAGCATTCATGCAAAATGAAAATGAAGCAGGGAACCAGAACTACATAAACCAAGGAACACACAGAGCTGTTACAGGAAGTAAAAATATTTTCTATATGCTTCGAGAATTTTCAGCTGCAAGTCTCATATGTAAGTACTACTTGTGTATGGGCAATACTAAGGGATTCTGTGGTTAACAGGACTTGCAGAACCAGGGAAGTGACTACAGAAAACATAGATTTTATTTGTACTAGAATGTTTTTAAACCATTCCTTCTTACCTATACTGCGAAAATGCCATCGATAAAAAATCCTCTCAGGTAGTAGCTGCAATATTTTCTGCAGGAAACAAAACTAAATAGTCAAATTTTCCATAATAAACTGGCTCATTCAGAGGATAGAGAGAAACTAATACACAAGACATAAATGAAATGGTAACATATACATAGAGAACACAATCAAAAGTAAATACCTATCCTAGTAAGGACTCCTGCCCCTTATTTTACTCTCTTGTTACGGAGAAAGATGCTTGGAATGGTCCTGAACAAATACCACAACACTGTCATGAACCGCCCTCCCTTTCCCACTGCCTTGCAAAACCCTAGTATTCCAGAATATAAACCAATTTCTAATGAAAAATTTACAGATTTCTAAGAAGCTCACTTTGGCTTATATTTTTTTGAAGTGTCTGGTAATGACTACCGCTAGATTGATACAGTCCAGATTTTGAGCTTCTGTGGCTTAGGTCTGTCTTTTCATCAGCTAATGGGGTCTGAGCTCCCAGCTAAGGCAGAGATGAACAGCGGTGCAGTTATTTTTACTGTGACACGATTTACCTGTGTTTTCAGCTGGTGAGTGAAACCGAGCCAAATTACACAAAGCTAGACTACTTTAATTCACAGCACATGCAGTTAATAAAGCACTTATGTGGAATAATATGTAGTGGCCTGCCTCTGTAGTTTTTGACTGATCCTAACAGAGGCAGATCAAACAAAGAGGTTGTGGTCAAACCCATTCCCCCTTGTTACGCTACAGGGCACCAACAAAGCAAAGCAATTTAAGCATATGCTTAACTGCTTTCCTGAATGGAGTCTTATAATCTTAGTTATAAAGAACAGTTGGGGCTACCAAATGTTGTTCTTTGTCAGTTTAGTGGATGGTAACGCTACTAAATAATCTGGATAAATCAAAACTATTTGGCAGTCTTGCTTGGTTAGATATGTCTTTCAAAAGTACTTTAAGTTAACAGCCTCCAAAGACATTTCTTTTTTTCCTTATTTTCCCTTTTTTAAACTATTAGTACTATAGACTAGGGCTTGGCAAGTAGGTGTATTAGTAGTACAGGACAACTAACTTATTGCTGCTCAGCCTCTCAAAAAAAGTGAGAGAACAAACATGGTTTCACATAGATTTCACAGAAAAATGTGTTTGGATCTTACAACTTTTCAGCCATTGAAATATGAAATTAAGAAGATATATTTAAATGAGAAACTAGTTTTCAACATCCATTTTTGGAAATAAAATTAAATTGCACAAGGTTATAAATGACTAACAAAGTTCCTTCTAATTATCAAACAAAATCACTGGAACAAGCTTCTGCACAACAAAGCGCCATTAAGTTTTCAGAAATACTACATGCAGGATGCAAAATGAATGACAAATTAATTAAGCAACGGTGACCCATTTGTTGGTCTTTTGCACATAAAAGCTCACAAGAGGAAATAAAGCATCACAGCCAAGAAAGCAAGAATTGGCATTTTAGGCAATCCTTCAGAGACGGCCAACACATGAATCATTATTGCTGTTAAAAACAGTATGCCCGAGAGATGGAGTAAGACAGACTTCTTACTTTTGACAACAAAGTGCTTCAGAAATTATATACAACACTCAGAGTCTTTTTGAAAATGGAACATTCCTTTCTTCATGGCAGAAGATGGAAGTCATGGTAAGTTCACAGACTTAGGGAACTAGACCTCAAGTCACACAGACAGGCCGGTCTTCCTTCACAACTTTACCATGGTACACACTTCCCAAATAGTATTTGGCATTTCTAGAAGTTTACCTAGGATAAAAATATAAATAGGGCACATCCCTTCTACGTTCTTGTTGTATTTTATTTCAGCGTTACTCCCACAGCTCCCTCCTCAGGACACCATGGTAGCAGGGACTGAAGAAGCGGGCAGCTGGTGGCCAGAGGTCTAGCTCCCCGTCCATGGGCAGGAAGAACGCGCTTGGGATGAAGGATCTGACTGGCTAAAAATGAGTCCATGATTCACATTTTGGCTTTACCTGTTAGTTAAGGACCACGTTTCTGCCAACCAGATTGCAGGATCCACAGACAAAGAATTATCATTATCCATCTAAACATTAAAACACTAGCAGCCCACCACTTCTCAAGACTATTTCTGACATTAATCTTTATTTGGCACAGGGCAGAAAGGAGCTTCTAACCTAAATCATGAATACTTCAAGTCACTGCAAGAATGGTGGCACTCTGCATGCTGAGTTCGGTCTGTATCCAGGCACACGTTAGACCGATCACACAACACGTGCCCAAAGCGCAGGAGGAAAGGCTCCATTAAAGAAAACCTTAAGACAAACTGGCAACAAAAAACTGTCTGGATTCAAGTATCAGAGTACACTACAGGGAGGAACCTTCATTACATGTGTACATTTATTATGGAAAACCAGACAAAAACATGTATCTTTTGTTTCCATCATTTAAATCATTATAAGTACAGTAGATTGCTAGAGCAAAACCAATTTCCTTTAGTTTAGTACACCAGGCACCGTGGCATACTCACGTATTATGAATGAAAATTTGTGAAAGTAATCTGATGACATACAAATAAATTTTCCTTAGTTGCCAAAAGAAACAGTACGTATTTCCCAAGAGCTTCAGCAATGTTCTCAGAGTAACTTTACAGTTCACGCATCCCAACTGATTCGGGATCAAAATAAATAACCACCATGTGTTAGTTGTTTCAAAACACAATAGCGCATTGAAGGAAGCTGGGTTTTACTACGCTGTCTGCAAGATGCAAAGCACGTTAACTGTTATTTGGGAGAGATCAGTGGCACGATGGCACATAGTAAAGGCAGTATCTTGTATGTCACACAATTTCACCTAAACTTGAACACAAATTTCACTCCAGAAAGTGAACTATGATAAGGTGTAAGCTGCGTAAGCTGATAAGATTGGCAAAGCTGCATAACAAACAACCATTTTGAAAAAGAACTTAATAACAACTTTCGCATCCAAGTGTTAGTAAAATTTAGGTTCCGCCCAGAGAAAACCTGGAAAACAAATGCTGTTGCAGAGTACACCAACCACCAGGAAAAGCAAGCTTAAACTCCCAGCATGAAGCTGGGAGGGTTGGGGAAGAACAGAACATGCTTACAGGTTTTTTTTCTTTAAAAAACACAGAATCAAACACCTTTGCCAGGTGACTGAATCAAAACAATTCAAGGGTTGAAATAAATAGTAAGAGAACAGATGTTCCTATCTGAGGAAAGCTTCCATATCCTAAAATCTTTTCATATAGCAAAAATTGAGACACTTAAGTCATTTCCCATGCCATTCTCCTTTACAGCATCTCAAAAACAGGGGTGGGGAAATACATGGATGCACTTTGAAAAAAATGCAAAGATGTGGTTAATCACCTGCATAGTACTACCAAACAGTAAACAGAAGTAATTTTCAAAAAGCAAATTAGATTGCTAGCATCACAGCTACCTACTGAAAACATGAAAGCTTTGCAGCAGATGAGAATGAATACAAATAATCTAAATTCAGAGTCCATATTTGCTCCTGCAATGCAAAAATAAGTTGTCATGGTTAAAAGTCTATACTATTAAATAAAAACTTCCGAGTGTTACAAGTTAATTCAAAGTTACAGCTAGAATGACTTTTAACTAGTAATTTTCCCAGGTGTGCATTACAGTCCCCAGACTAAGATGGTGTTGCAGTGTGACATAAGATTGTATGTCATGAACAAGCCCCAGTTGTCCTTTCAACTTAGCATTTCCAAGAACATTTTCTACACCCGCCCAACCCCTGATGTTCTAAAAAACGCATATTGCTATTCCTATAAAACAAATGACAGTTTCTTCTGCTCCAACCTAGACTTTTAGCAATACCGCTGTGAATCCAAACTGGCTATTGACATCTTGTTTCTAGTTTCACAGTGCACTAATAAGAAATATCTTAAGAAACCCCACAGTGCGAAATAATATTGCTTTTTCAGAAAACACATAGATCTATTTAATGCTTAGTGCTTTGCTGCATCTATATGGTAATCCATTATAGCACACTTGAAATAGAAATTAGGTATTACTACTGATCAACACATCAGGGTATCTGTCAGTTCTTTTAACTGATTATCCATAGTTCTTTTTCTTCTGGACTTCCTGCATGACTAGGAATAATGTTAAGTTTAAATCTTAGTTTACACAGGATGCTGCTTTTTGAAAGCTATATCTGTCTCTTTTATCAAAGTAAAATAAAAAATACCAATTTTTGTATTTCAACAGATTCACTCTGATTTAACCAATACTGCAATTTCTTTTAAAAAGTCTTTTATTTTTGCTGACTTTGTTGGATCCTATCACGATTTGTAGTTTTGTGCCTATTACTGTGTGCTGCGCTACTCTGTTGTAGAACACAGAGAAAGCTAAGGCTGTTATCAAATCTGACACTGAAGATCTCTACAGCCTGAATGTTTTCCAGCTTAACTTACACAAAAGTGAGACGATAAGCATCGCTGTTCTGCCTTCCAGAGCTACAAGAAGCTGTTCTGTAACATGCCATGCAGAGTCTCTTATTAAACGAGAGCAAAACCAAATGTGATCTTGTTGATTGAACATGCTCTCAGAGGCAACATCAATGACAAGTTCCAAATCACGTTCATTTCAGAAGAATGGATTCTGAGAAAAAAAAACAGCTTTTTCGCTACAACCTGTACCTGATAAGGAGTTTCTATTAGTCAGTGGCAGGTGGATCTACTTTAAGCCAAGCCAAATGTAGAATAGCTTTCCTATGCCTCTATGTTCAAGTACTGTTCAGTGGTATCTCCACAAGAGTTTCAGTGTTCAACTACTAAAATCTGCAGTAATTTAGAAATTTTCCAGCTACTATTCACCGATTTAGACACAGCCAAGAGCACGATGAAGTTAGTAAGCCTGCAGCAGTTCAATCTAAATAAAGGGATACTCCATTTATTGCATCAATAAATTATTTACAGTTACTCATTGAGGGGAAAATGTCTGCCCAATGCATGCAAGACACTTATTCTTGCCCTAGGCACAACATTAAACAGTAAGATCTCTGAAGTTGAACATATGTAACTTATAGTTAGAATTTACAACAAAATGCTGTAAGAATAACATCAATGTTATTTTAAGAGCAATAATAGATGAACTAATTAGAATTATGACAGAACAAACCGTAGATGATTCGAAAAGTAATTTTCTATGTGTAGGAAAGAAGGGCTATAAGCAATTTTACTGTTATAAAACAAATAAGCCATTTTCACTCTACTGAGCTTGAGAATCTGTGTGACAGACGAGGTTAAACAGTGGAACTGGTGATCACAGTAGGCAGAGGAAAACAAGTGAAAAGCTGTAACAGAACCTATAACCTGAATTTAAAGCTGCAACTCTTAATGGTAATTTGATTTCAAGTGTAAGATAACCTGCAGATGGAGAAATTAAGCCCCTGAGCTGTACAGACATGAGGAAAATGCAAAGAGTAACAATAAAGTTAAATAAAGGGGAAAAGTTAAATAAAAGGGATAACCCCAAGAAATGAGAAACTAGGACCTGTGGCAATAAGAACTCAACAATTACTTGACTTGATTATTCCTTGTAAAGAATTTTACAAGTACTTTTCATATTGGCCAGTTTCAATACACAATGAATTTCTGCAGAATTCACTTTTACTCAGTTTTATTCAAAATGTAGCAGGTAATTAGGAGCAACATCATAAGGTAAGCAAACCATCCTAAGAAAATGCTACAGATACAAAAGAACATCCTTTTGCACATCCATAAAAAATAGCAACACAGCACTAAAGTCTTCTAAAAGAGCTATGAATCCAAAAGTACTGAAAGTTTCACTGATGCAGGTTTTTATGAAATTGAAAATGACCTGCTAAAAATCACCAGTGGCTTTGAGATTTGTTTTAAACTGCTTAACCAATATTGCCAATTCACACAGTAGTCTATATAAAGTAGACCTTTAATGTGGTGGAAGAATTTGATATTTAAAATATCCACAGCAATCTTAATCCAGAATAAACCAAAGTTATACATTTAAAAAATTATGTGCATTACAAGGCAGTACTAAAAAAGAAGTGTATATTTCTAAGCTGCATCAGTGCACAGAGCTATCTGGTCACCCACCACCATAGCAGGTGTTCCTCCGGCAGATGCAGTGTATTTACTGCGTATGGTCTGTAATCTGCTTTTCAAAAGGATTCCTAACAGACTATAGCCAATTATAAACCTATACTGAATTATCATTAGCATTTGCAAAACAAGTAACTTGTGCACATCTGCAGTAATAAATTTAAGCTATACAGCTGCTTCTGTAATCACTACATTCACATTCTGATATCAGACCAATCCATGTGTCAATGGATTTATATCACATCTTAATCTTCTGATTATGTGGCCATTTGTAGTTTATATTTAGATGTGCTTCTAAGGACAACAATACTGTATTAAAACCAGTAGCTACTGCTACAAAATAGAGCTCAAAGTATGACTGGGCAAGTTCTAACAGTTTATTGATTATCACCTGTGGAAAAATACTTAGTGTTATACAAAAGCCAAAGCAGACCATGAATTTGAGTGTGTATAATACAAATACTGCAGAGGGTATTAGCACATTTATATTCTATTTTACATCCACTTAATATTTAAATCCACCTGCTGTGTACATATTCATGATACTCCAAATCAGACCTAGGAATGATACATTAAAATTCTGCTGCTGAACTTCTAAGAAAGGTCAAAACAGAGAGCTTTGTCTATTCCTGTTTATAACCACAGCTAGCCTCTCCTCACTTCAGCAGGGCAAGGGGCATACAGGGGAAGGCTAGGCTTGACAGATAAAAGGGTCTAGAAACATAATCACAGCAAAGTCAGTATGAGTTACATTAGATACCTTTCCAGAATTATAATTCTGTAGATTCTTAAAAAAAAAAAAAAAAAAAAAGAAATTGTGCATACTCTGTGTCTGGACCCAGGGACTCGCACTACTCACATTTTCACCAAGTTCAAGAAACCAGAAGTTCCATACAAAACATGGATTTACAGAAATTAAGAGATTACAGCATAAATAAACCTTTTTGTATGAGCTATATGAAAAAGACAGTGTGCTTTTATAAATAAGGACCTGTGAAACACAAGGGCACTTTACATTACATTAATGTGCACTGGTAAAAAATAAACTAGCAAAAAAATCCATACTGAGAAGCTTTCAGCATACGTATCATCTGTGGGTGGCGGGAACACCTAACCCATCTTCTCAGCTATCTACAAAACTGCAATGAGACCTGAACTACACTGACAGTACCTGAAAACCTCCTAGCAACAGTAGCAGCTACTGTAAGTGACTTCGGGAAGCTTTACTACATTAGAAAGAGTATCTGAAAAACTCTAAGAATAAAGTATTTCATACAGTGAACATGTTAAATCAGTGTAATGAGTTTTATGACTGCATCAGCATCAGAGATGTGGCTGTTCTTAGCTAATAAAGTATAATTATAGAGAATGGAGAGAAACTGATCTGTGTATTATCTCAAAACCAGTCTGCTCTTATTTCATTACAGATGCAAAAAAAATGTAGTGTCACAGGAATCAGTATCTGATGCTGCAAGAAAAAAAATACTTAATTATAAAAAAAAAAATTACATGCTATCACAATCACAATACCTTTACGGGACCTAAAAAACTTAGGTAACTGTAGTGCACCTTCTATGAGTTCTGTGACACACAGTGCTTAGCTGACAGCTATAATAAACAATGCCCTCAAATCACAGAGAACAGTGATATAAGAAACAATATTAACATATTGAGAAAATACACTACAAATCTGGAGATAACTAAGCCTTACCAGAGGAAAAGCAAGTTGTTTTTCACATCATTTTTGCATTTCAGCTGAAACAGGGAAAAATTTTACAAATAATTACAGCTGTTGTATCATTTTGTGAATATCTATTTGGAACAAGACAAGGCCAAAGCACCTTCAAAAATATAAAATTAGATCTAAGAATTTTGTAATATTAATTGTAAAAAAGCACTTCACAAAATGAACTGTTAAGCTTTCACATTACTCCCTTTTGATTAATATTTCTTCTTTGATATGTTGTTTGATGTTATAGTTGAGTGGCCAAGCTATGTAGCTGATGTGTAAAATTAAGACTTCAATAAATCACAACTGAGTCAACTTAGTTTTCAGAGGATTTGTGGAAAAGGCATTTGTTTCTTTTGCTTAATATACACACTAGGTGTCACTCAAGAACAGCAGCAAAATACCCACCAAACTATACCAGAAAAAGCAGAAGTCAATTCCTTCCATAAGTATTTTTATTGATTTTTGAACTGTTAACCCTGAGCACCTGGATTCGGGATTTGTTAATCCTAAGTAATTACTTATTTTACTAATTAGAAGAAAACTCTAGGAAACCTCTGGCTCACACTGATATCTGATTAAATATGGCAAGCTTAACAATCAATTAGTTTTGTTTCCTATGGCTTACAATATGAATGTTTAATTACTTGGCATTTACATTTTTTCTTGTCCTGTGTTCAGACGGATGTATTCTTGGTCTGTGCACTAAAAGGCCCTCTAAAAGGCTCTTGTCCTACAATGCATTAAGTTATCAAGTGTTAGAGTTATAAATGGATTGCAAACTTACTTCCAGTAGATAAACACCATGAAGCAGATAGCTCCAAATTCCATATAAATATCTTAAACGATTTCTTCTTCCTCAAAGTTGTTAATGGCTAGGCCATAATATAACTGTTCTTGATCGGGACGCAAAGCAACACTTTGTTCATACATGTTTTTTTTCTTCTTCATACGGTATGTTCTCCGGGTGTTTTTAAGTGGTATTAAGCGGGCAGTTATTAGCCACCCATTTTCAAGACATAGGAATGCATATTTATTCACTTTAACCGGGTGAGTAAGCATTAGCTATTTTCCGTTCAATGACAGAGCCACAGAAATGTAATTACTTATTCAAGACCACAGAGTAAGTGTATTAATGAGGTCCCACTAAATGTCACAGCCTTGCTCAGTAAGTGTGGTGATACCTTCTCCACTGGGGTATGGAGGGAGGAGAAAGAAGAATTTCTCTGGCCCCAAATACAGTCCTAGCAGATATATGAGCTCATGTTCTTTGACACTGCTTCATGCACAATCCTAAAGCAGACTCTTCTACTAGTTACATAAGTAGCAAAAACCACAATTCGATTTTCAGATTTCAGTCTGAAAATGAAGTCTTGTGGTTAAAGGAGCAATGGGAGGGAGAAGAGGAAAAAGGAGATGAACTTCCTACATCACAAAAGTCCGAAGATGAGACCAGAATTTCATGTCATCATTTTCATGGCCATTTTTCGTATTACAGGCATGTTAGGCTAAACAGCAAATATTATTCTAACTACAAACTATACATTAATGCAAAAATACGAAGCCATATACTTCTGAGGTTTTTGGGTTGGGTTGTTTTTTCCATTTTTAGAGGGAGGGATAAGAGTTGACAACATTTCACCTTCATTTTAACTTCAATTTCTAGAGTCCCATTGAAAGTTTCAGTTCTTTTCCTACCACCCCTACCAAAAAAACCCCAACTAAATATAAATATAAACAAAGATGACATTCCTATGATGCAATACTCAAGTAAAAAGTTAGTAGTTGGATTAACACAGAGAAATAACTAGAAGATGCGTATATTTACCCTTAAGAAAGAAATCAGGCCAATTATTTACCGAATGAATTGTTAAAAAAACCCAAACAACTAAAGGCACCACTGATCTCTGACATCAGAGACAGGTAGAGCTTATGCGAAGACTTCTAGTGTGCATTATAAAAACTTTTTTACATGTTAGGCTTTCATCTGGTCCAGTGATATTTTCTCACATCCAAATATATTTAGGTAATAACTCTAATTAAAGAGGTCCCTTGGAAAATTATCTATCACAGTCTATTCTTCTTTAAATTAAAGACATCCTAATTTGATTATGCAAAAGTTACGTAGCTAACATTTCCTCCCTAGACACTGCAAATGCTATGACTGCCAGTGCTGGGAAGGATATGCTTCTGCAAGTGAAAGGTGCTCCACTGAATTTAAAAAAAAAAAAAGTTAAACAAATTAACATTTCACACACAGAGATCAAACTGATATGCAGTAGTTGACAGCTCTTATCCTTTTATTTTCCTTGTGCTGCAAGACCAAATACTGCAAGTATAATAGATGCCTCCATCTGAAAGGAGAAGAGCCCAAATTCCTGCTGTGACACATTCAAAATAAACGTAACACTGAACTTCATACTGGCAAAGATTAGGGAAAAAGTACTGTTGTTTTGAACTAGCCCTCCATAAAATACAGAAACAAGAACTTATTTAATTTAAAAAAAAAAAAAAACTATTTGGAAAGCTTTAGCCTAACAAAGGCTATGCAACTATTGATCACTTGCTCCCAAATTCAACCGAAAAAAACTCAGGACATTTTCAAAGACTTGATCCTCAGTTCCGTAGGACAGATACATTACTTTATAATTTTCAAGTCATTTTGATAAAATCTCTTAACTCTGGATATTCATTCAACCAACATTCCCATTGCATAATAAAATTTTTATTGCTGTTGTATCTGAAAACTTAATGCACATCCTAGCCCTTTTCTGCCTTTCACCTTGTATATTCATAGACACCTACTGTCATTTTGATTGATACCTCGTTTCACCCCTTATTGTAAAGGTGTAAGTAAGCATATAACAGCAATGAGATTTAAAACAAAAATTAAGTTTCATGGTATGGAAAACTTACTTCAAAAAGAAAGAGAATGGAGTCCAGCTCCTCCCTTTGTGATTTATTCCCTGCAAGGCAGAAAACAATATTGTTTGACATAAATATACAGTATGAGACAGATGGCAAAATTACGCTGTTATTAAGTCAAAGATGTTGCACTCAGTTTATTTTTCTTCATCTTTATCTAAAATCAAAACTGCAAGATGTTTCCAAACTTCAGTGCCTCTCTCTCTTGATTATGAATGAGGGACAACTACAGCCCCAGATCTGCAAAGCATTATCATTGTGCTCATCTCCAAGCACACAGCTATTCCTACTGACATAGCTTCAACACTGAAGTTTGCTCCGTGGGTCTCTGACAATGTTTCAGTTGAACAGACATCTGCTTAAGTGTAGGATGAAGGCCTTCGATACTTCAAAACAAGATGAGAGGATACGTATATAAACGCACAAGAACTGATTTTTGTGCTGAAATTACACTTAGCCTTAAAAATGTATTTAGAATTCTTTTCAGTTACTTATGACATTTCAGAAAGCAATTTTCCATGCTTGTCTCTTCTGATACAATAAAATTAAAATTATTAATACTAATACAGTACTGCATGAAACTATTAATGCAAATATAGATAATTGTGGACTATATAATCACTAGATAAGCTCTAATAGAATGCTTTTGAGAACAGTTAGGGAAAACTGACTCAACAATTGCTGGCAAAACTGTAAAATTTACCTTTTTGTTTCAAGCTATTTTCCAGTGTTATGAAGTTTTCATAGAATATAAAATAAATTTGAGAATAATTGTTCTCAAAAAATTGCTTCAGGTCACTTCCATCCACAATATCTGAAAAGAGGAACAAACAGAGTTATTACACAACAGCAAAAAGCTGAGAATTGTTGTCTTCATGTAAAATCAGTATTAGAGAATGACGTAAATGCAATACAAAACAATTTTAGTGACTTCATTAAATACTCTATACTAAATTGTGATTCCATCCTTGCAAATAAAATAGGGAAATTTCCATTTTGACTTAATTTATGAAAGGTTAAAGTGTGACTTAGGTTCATTTGTTTTCCATTAAAAAAAGAAAAGAAAGAAAGAAAAGTAAAAAGGATTTGGTGTGTCTTAGCTATCTAACTAAATGGTTTTTGTATCATTAAAACAAGTAGGTACTGTTGGAAAAAACAAATACCAGCAGACTTCTGTATGCAAATTGCAAATCCAGTTCTTAAATTTATCTGACAAGCAGATCAATTCAGAAAACAGTATATTTCCAATTCATTTTAAAAAATAATGGAAACCCAAGCATGCATCACTTCCCTAAGCCTTAACTTAGGTCTAAAATTTGAAATAAGTTTATTTTATAAGAAGAAAAAAAATAATCTGTATTCTAAACCTGACACTTGCAAAACATACTTTAACTTCATCTGTTTGCTCTTTATTGTAACTGATTTGCTCAAGGAGAGATAGATGATTTCACTCAGAATTAAGAAGATACAGGGCAAGAATTATTAACAATATATTTTTCTCACTTAAGTTTCACCTCAAGAAACCCATTCATTAATCAAGGCAAAGCTTATTACAACAAGACGACCCAATGATATCACACAACTACAGAAGAAAGAATGACTTTAGCCTTGGACAATGTATTTCTGGTGGGGTTTTTTGTTTGGGGTTTTGGGGGTTGGTTTTTTTTTGGGGGGGTTGTTTGTTTTGTTTGTTTTTTTAAAATTAATATCTTTTCAATAGTAGGGCTTTGTTTAGTTGCTTGTACTACGGAAACAATTACTGCATGGAAACATTTTTACATTATATTTGTTTCCTACAAACTACTGGTCTTGAATTTGCAAGCTAAGTGCAATTATTTCTCTCTGTGAATGTGTTCTGTTAAGTACAACTCTAGGAGAAAACAAGGCTTTCATTTACAAGGATTTCATATGAAGGAATGAGGTCATTAAAATCTAAACAAAAAGGAAACTTTCCCTTTAAATTGTGAAAGGAGGAGAAAGGAACTGCCTAATCAAAAAAACTAAATTCTCCTTTTCTATAAATGTCGCATTTCAGTGGTGACTCATCTGTTATTCTGATGTAAGCATGCATTCTTACAGCTACATCCTTTTCCTATTGAACCATTTTGTTCCTTATATTCTTTCGCAAGATATATAGGAAAACAATTTATAACCTTAAAAGAGGCCAACAATACTCCCATTTACTACCCTAAGAGATATTCACTTGGAAAGTAAGATTTTCTTGCAATTCTGCATGCAAGTTGTCATCCTGATACCACTTCACTTAAAAAGAAAAAAAATCCAAAACATAAGGAATAAGCCACACACCCAATGATTCCACTGCTCAGCCAGAGATACAGCTTTCTTGGGCATTTCACTACCAAATTCCTTATTTTTTGCATACATTAAAAAACCACCATTTCTCTACTCCTTCACCTTGGCACGTGTTCATGGTGACAAGCAGCGGAAAGCAGCACTGACCATGAATGCTGCACCCTGCTCCTCTGGGCACAGGAGCAGTGGGCAATGTCTTTGCCGGCAAAACAGACCTTTGTCTGGTAGGAGGACCAGCCAAGCTGGTGACAACACCCTTTCCAGCAGTTGCTGTCCCCTCTACATCACACCGCGTTGTAGAGAAAGCATCTCCAGACAGGCATCACCATGGCAAGCACAGCTGAGTCTCACGTGCTCCTTTACTGCTCTCTGCCTTTGGCTCTTCCCACAACCCAGCTTTTGCCACCCATTTCACCAAGAAACGATCACCACAGACAAACGGAGACCATGACAAGAAAGACTGCCTCTCAAGAGGATTTACTAAAAGTTGGAAAGAAGCCTAAGACGGTAACTGGGATCACTACTATATATATAACTTGTAGCAGGATAAGGCTCATTCTTCTGTTTTTCAAATGGAAAACACCAGTGAAAGTTTCATGTGTTATTTATCATTTATAATAGTAAGATAAAATACTGACTTCCGGCAAATCACATTGACTGAAGATGTATTTAAAAGCATTCAAGGAAATTAAACAGCATGGTTGGGATTGAATTGCAGATATTACGTTATATTTTTATATTTACGCATAAATAGCTCTCAGATTACTACTGTTGAAAACAGTCACCTAGCCAATTCAAAACTCTGAGCACTAAAATCTAAGGCAAGCTGGCAAACATTATCAGCCATCAGATACACAGTGGCTTTCCAAAAACATGTATAATCTAACTCCATTCCCCAAACTAGGATAGGTGACCCATTGGCTAATGCTTTCAATTAACACTTTACAGCAACATACAGGAAATAGCAAGACATTTATGAGGGTACACATGACATTTCTTCTGTATAAAATATGAAACAGTTGTCTCATTAGATAACTGTAAATCACCATTAATTGTCTTACTACTTACGTTTAAAATTTAGGGAAACAAACTACTCGGGTACCATTTAATAAAAATCTGAGTTTACTGCCAAGCTCTGATTACTCTTCCTTGTATTAAAAAAAAAAATCTAGAGGGGACAATAATCATGTCCTTAGCACACCAGCTCGCCTTTTATTTTTTTGTGAACTACCAAATGTTATTGCAGTCATTTAAGTAGTTAGAAATCCTCCCTTAATTTCATAAACTTCCAAACTCACTTGGCTTTACGTTATTTATACAAAGTTCTCTCAATCCTGAGGGGTTTTCTTTATCTCGAGTACTGAAAAAATTAAAGGAGATGAGAAGACAACTTTGCAGTCATACCTTGGTTAATCATAAACTTTTATTACTAGCCTCACCCCAGAAACTACATACAATTTTTACTTACCTTCAAAAAAAGAAAACCAACCAACCCCCCCAGACACACACTTTTTCAGATTATAGCTTTAAATGCTAAATAAAAGCCTAGAAGATAATTTTCCTTCATTTTTTCAAAGGAATGTCAGCATAGAAGCATACCATTACTAAAAAAACCTTCCAATTAGAACAATTTCTAAAACAATTTCAACACCTCAAATTTCACATGAAATCGAAGTTATAACAGCTGTTCTAAAGTCAGCAAGAAGCTTGGAACCATTCACTTTTGAACATCTCTAAGTGA
Source organism: Burhinus oedicnemus (assembly GCA_008921705.1). Lineage (NCBI taxonomy): Eukaryota > Metazoa > Chordata > Aves > Charadriiformes > Burhinidae > Burhinus > Burhinus oedicnemus. The sequence goes on along the minus strand of VFFE01007661.1, from coordinate 671,622 downwards.
AAATTTCTACTAAGCTTGTATTAATCTAGCTGTACCAAACTGCGCAAACCACGACAGTGCCATAACTCAAAAACCCCACTACTCTCCTTTATTATCTCATTTTTGCTTGAGGGAGTTAAATGAAAAACATGGTTTTTTCTTATTTATATTTTTTAAAGAAAAAGATTAAGCATTGCACTTGGTAACCTAACAAATTTCATATTTAATCTAAAATGAAGTCTGTGTGTAGCTGTATCAGGTCTACCATGTATCTGTCCACTGTTCAACAGAGAAAAGGTCAAAAGCAATGGGCATAAGCAGCACCCCATCTGTTACCAGCAGTAGTCCTAACACGTACACCAAAGCACAAAACATTGCCATTTTCCAGTTCAGGATTTAAGTAACAGTTTCTTCAATGACATGATTGAAATACACGTAAAGTACTGTAACTCTGAAAACAGCCCAGGTTTTATGCACGCACCCAGGAGTGCAGTGCCACAGCACAGGCTCTGAAGTGCATGTTATTAATTCAAACACCAGCCTGCACCCAGTCTTCTGATGCACAATTTAGTCCATCAGTACGCTCAAAACCAAGCGTGAGCACATACATGGTCTAACCACCCACCCCAGCAAATATCAAAGTTCAGGATGAACGCAATCCACAAATCCGTAAAACAATCTGGGTTTGGCAACTGCACCAAATCAGTGCTACTTTCAAAACAAGGTTATCATCCTTAAGATTATTCAGTAAAAAAATAAAAACCTGAAAATCCAGCCCCTTAATTCAACTTAATTGTTGTCACCATCCTTCAGGCAGCTCCCAGCACATTCAATAGCAGCTATGGGTAAGCTCCCATTTTTTCTTATTTCTAAGCATAATGTGAATGGTGGCAGCCAATTTAAATCACCAGATATTGTTCACAGAGACTACTTATAGACTAACTTTTTTCCAGCCTTAAACAAACAAAGTTCTCCAACAAATCACACTCTGAAATTAATAAGAATAACAATATCATGAAGAAAAGGCTCATCACCTTCACAAAATAAAAATTTAAACTATCATGTGATACTTCATCCCACTTTATGCATGGGCAATGAGTGACATCATCTAGATTACCGGAGAACCACAGCAGACAGTAGCTGTTGTTCCAATTGCATCATTATTCATAAAAGATACTGCGTGATGACAGAGCAGTTCTTAAAACCAGAAGAAAAATTCAAAGGAAATAAACCAAGCCATACAAAGACGTTAAACTAAACACTTCAACTGTACCTGAGGAGAAAACATTGAAACATCTGTTTCAGTAAAAAAAGAATATTTTTACCCAAGAACAGCCACAGAAACAAAGTCTTAAAGAGCAGAGATACATTTTTATGCTAAAAAAGTCCCATAGAAACTACTGTGGGAAACAGGGTAGAGGGCTTAATTAATCAGCGTGAAAGAAGCAAACTTGTACGTCATCGCCACCATTTATTTTTCAAGTCTATCTTAAAAAAAATACCACACTATTGACACTTCCACACACTGTATTTGGAAAACAGTTCCTACTGACTTTACAGGAGTTCTGAAAGTTAGTACAACTTTATGGCAATAAAAAAAATAAAGGAAATCTTCTGGTCATTTACCTAACACAAGTGGACATCCACTGTAAAATAATGTTGTTACTATTTTGGTTAGTGTTTTGTATTGTCGTGCAGGTAGATTACTACACAGAAACAGGAAATGAGATCCTAAAGGGCATTAGAGACTTGAGAGATGTTACAAGCAACACAAATTTAAAGGGAATCTTTTGTTTCAGTTTGGGTATTGGACAAATTTACACAGATGGCAGCTAAGGCACCTGAAGCAGTCAGAAACTGGGTGTTACTGATCCTGGTGCTCACACAACCCCTTATTTATGGAAATACGCGTTCCTTTCCCTCATCCCTCCCCTATTACCATCTTTTCTCTGATTTTTATCCTCCTACATCAGTAGGGTCTTGGAAGAGTAACTGTCATTTGGTAGTTTTAAATCACAGGAATTAAATTGCAAACAAAGGAAGAAAAGATGGCATCTTCTAAGGAAAGATAAGAACAGGAGCAGTTATTTTGAGAACATGTGCCACTATGGCCTGAGTGAAGCAGTCGGGGACAGGGAGCGAAATGACTGGGATGGGAAGAACAGTAAGACACACACATTTCTATGCCTGGCCAGCACAAGGAGTGCCACATTTAGAGGAAAGGGAGAGAAGAGGGGGGGGGGTGCGGGGAAGAAACATCCAACTATTTTTGAGCCTTTATACCAAAAGTTTTGTTTTCCTTAAATACAGGAGAGGTTCTTACCATCCGTTGTTTCATTTTCTGTGCAGAAAAACACCGTAAAACACACGCTTGCAAGGACATCTATGAAGATACTATCTTCAAAAAGCCACTGCCATATTATCTAAAATGTTTACATTGACGTTCTCAAAAGCAGGTATCTCTGGAACATAACCAGAGCCTGCTTTGACATAGTCCCTGCAATAAAACATATCTACTAGAAGACAGCCAGCTGTCATATCACAGCACTTCAGCCAACAAGCTGCTAATATGCTACCCAGCCCTCTGGCACTGATAACAATTTTCACTTAAAACCAATGTTCAGAAAGTTTAATCAAAAAATCAGGTCACTATCTCCAAATGTAACAGACACTTGGAAGAAAATATACTTCCTGAGAAATGACGGGTGTATTTCCCCCACCCCCCCGCCAACTGGGCAATAAGTATCTGTACAGAAAACCACCAGAAAACACTACCTTCTGTACCATCTGTTTTGGGACACAGATTAATTTCGTCACACTAATAGGCATATTTTTCCATTTGTTCCACCCATCAGGTCTGTCACAAGAGCCTGACAACCTCCTCTGTACCGCACAGGCACACAAAAACGTAACACTCTCATAACGTGGGTATAACCAAGAGCCATAGAAAGCCCAGCATTTCACCTCAAACTCATCGTGTCTTGGTTTCATGCGTGTCATTCTGAGAGGTTGAAAGGGGAACATTAACAGAAAGTTGCTACGTTTCGTATTTCTTCAAGTCCATTTATTTTAGTGAGGCTGGTGGAAAAGGAAGAAATGTAAGGTCTGTGAGCTTGCACGACAGTCTCTTAGACCAATCTTTCTCAGGATGGTTTCCCAAAAACATTCTAAACCTCATCTCGTAAACAAATAATTTCCCCAAATTTTTTTTACAATGAAACTTGACATTATTTTAATATTGTCTGTGCAGCACATGAGCAACAGGACATATACATTTAAAAGGCATATTATGTTAAGGTATTGTCTCCTGTCTTTTCAAATTGCTGCCCTTCAGCACTTAGATACATTTAAAAAAAGAAAAAAACAAAAACCAAAATCAAGCAAATAATTTATTTTCTACATCCCCAGTACAAGAAATGTACACATTTGGTCCCCAGAGGGAGATTAATACAAAATTGACCACCAGATTGCTAACTATGGAGATTTTTAACATACATTTATGGAATAGAAGGAACCCAGAGCAGCCACATACCCTTCACTCACAGCTAACTCCAAAGCAAAGGTTCAATACTGTTCACAAAAACCCTGAATACTGCAGGTGCTGAGGGACTCTAACATGTGAGCCTCTCATCTCCCACCACCAGGCACAGTGGTTTGAACTGTTCTACTTGTGAGTCCAAATCGTGAAGCTTAACTGTCTATGGATTGGGCATGTCGAACTTACATGTCTTGTTGCTCAAAAGATGAGCAAGATCTGGCCACTTTTAGACCATGACACAAGATCGCTTATGGATTTGTCCAGCACTTTGTCCACTAATCAATTGCCCACAAAAATCTCTTTTTCAGATTAGCTAGTTAAATGCAGTAGATCACAGGGGAACATCATCTTTAAATCAGTGATGGTTACTCACACCTGTAAGAAACACATCCCCAAAAAAATCAACAAGATGCCTATAACAAGCTAAACTATCACAGACCCTTCTACTCGCACGTTTCCACTCTCTCACTGAGTACAACTTTCTCAATGGGACCATCCCAAGAGACACTAATCGCTGCTGTTCTCGCTCAGGATCATACTCAGTGTCCTCACCACAAAAGCGCCTCGCTTTGTTACAGTACCTTCAAAACTTCTTTTGCATATTTTCTCCTATCAGTGGAACATCACAGTAAAAAGCTTTTAATCTCAAACTCAATCTCGAGCACCGCCGATGAGCCCACGCTGCAAACCACAGCGAGGTTCCTCAGTGCAAGTCTCACAGCCTGGTGCACGTACCAGGCAGAGGACTGCAGGGAAGCACCTTTGTTCTGCGAGGCCTGAGCTGCTTCCTGGGCAGTAACGTGGGCTTCACACCACCGACAGCAAGCATGTAGGGGTCCGAGGGGAACGACAGGAACGCTGACTGACCAGAGAGCCAATCCTCAGCAGAAGATACAGTGCCCAATCTCTGCTCTCTCTTGATGAGCCACTAACCTCAGACCCTCTCCTCCAGCCACTTATTAACTTCTCACTGCTCATAACACAATGTCTTTGAGGCTCCTACGCACCTGCCAAACTTGACTGAAACGGTAGACTAAAAAATTATTAGAGTACAAAAGAAGTACAAATCACATCATTTTTTCCTCCTTGTTTCTCAGAACAATCTAAAATGAGATAAACAAATACCAACGCTGTCACTGATTCTCCTGAACTGGGACAGTGCACAAAAGCTCTTAAAAGAGTGTCTTCCTGCTGCAGTTTGCTGACTAACAGAGGACACAAGGCCACCCAAATCCTCGCAAATCATAGCTCACAGCTGAAATACATCAACTGGTTTCAACGTTCAGAATAAAAAGCCCAGGGTTAAGGCTTCAATTGTAGGGCGACATTAGAGAAAGAGGTTCAACCTTGCCACAGACATGGGAAGGGCATCCCAAAATACCATTTCATGACCCCCTCTTTAAAGTTTAAAAAAAAAATTAAAATAAAATAAAAAAGCCCCAAATTAACGTTGTTGACAAGAGGATAATTTCTATGACTGGATCTTCCAAAGAGCCCCTGCAGGAAGTACATTTATATACTATTTTGCACCCAAACAACAATGCCGCATCACAAATATTTTGACGCTGGGCCGGCCACACACGGTTCCAAAGCCAGGGGCAGCGAAACGCACCGATAACTTTCTCTAACAGCTCCTGTAACTTCGAAAGGACACGCGCTGCTACCTTCCAACAGCCGTAAGCAGGAGAGCTGACCGAGCTTCCCCAAACCTCCAACGGGCTCCTGGAGAAAGCTGAGGAAACCCAAGGCAGAAAAGGGTATCTCCGACACGGGCTGCCTGTCAGGAGTTTTTATCGCTCGGTCTTACTCTCGTCTTGGGGACAGCCCTTACCCAGCCACCCCAAACAGCGTTATCCAGCGGTGCGAGGCGCACTGAAGGGCGAGCAGCGAAGCCTGCCCGGCGACCTGCCCGCGGCTCCCAGCTCTGCCCCGGCGACCAGCGGCCACCGCCGGCCGCGTCTCCCCGAGGAGGAGAAGCGCGGCTCCCTCCGGCGCTGCCCGCGGCCCCGCTCGCTCCCCAGTCCGGGCTCTCCCCGGCCGCCGCCGCGGCGGGCTGCGGCTGGCCGGGGAGGCTGGGGGGAGACGCGCGAGGGAGGAGAAGCCCTGAGGGGAGCCGGGGCCCCTCACGGCGCGGCGGGAAACGGGCCAGCGCCCCGCCGCCCGCCCACCCACTCACCCAGCAGCGCCCGGAGGTGCTTGAGGCGGGTGAGTACGTCCCGCTTGGGGTCCAGCGCCTTCTGGGTGGATTTCCTGACATCGGCGTGGCCCTTCCTGGAGAACATCCCGGCTCGGGGCGGGCTGCAGCCGGCGGCTGAGGAGAAGCCGCTCCCGGCGGGTGCGGGCCGCGGGCGGCTGTTGTCCGCGGGAGGGGCTGAGGGCCCGGCGGCCGGGCAGGTGCGGGGGACGGGCTCCCGCAGCCCCGCCCCGGGATGCGGGGAGGGAGGAGAGAGGAAGGGAGCGTCCCCGCCGGGCGACCGAGCCCGCCGCCCTCCTCCACCGCCGCCGCCGCACGGGTGGGCGTGCCAGCCCGGAACCGGCCGGCCCCGCCGCCGGCTGACCGCCCCCCCCGGCCCGGGCCGCCGCACTGCGCAGCCGCGCCGCCCCTGCGCGGGAAGACTACAGCCCCCGGCATGCCCGGCGGCGGGCGGCTCCGCGCGGGGCACGCCGGGAGCATGGCGGCGCCGTCGCCTTTGACGTCACCCCGGCGTCGCCCTGACGTCACGCGGCGGGGCCCACCCGCCGCCCCCACCGTGCTCAGCGAGACCACCAAAGGTGGCGGCGGCGGGTGGAAAGCCCAGCTGTGTGTGGGGCCGGGGGAGAGCGGTGGCCGGGGGGGGGTTCGCAGGGGGACACGGCGGAGCCGGGAGAGCTGCGTCAATGGCGGGGCGGGGCGGGGCGCTGGTGGCGGCGACACGGACGCGCCGTTGGGAAGCGGTACCTGGCCGCGCTCGGGTTTATTTACGGGAAAAACCTGCAGGTTTTGAATAGCGCCTGGCACTGTAAATACGTCAGTAATAGACTCATGGAATCACAGAATCACCTAGGTTGGAAGAGACCTTTAAGATCATCGAGTCCAACCTTAAACCTAACACTGCCAAAACCACCACAAAACCATGTCCCTCAGCACCACGTCTACCTGTCTTTTAAATACCTCCAGGGATGGCGATTCCACCACTTCCCGGGGCAGCCTGTGCCAGTGATCGCTGTCTTTGCTCCCGTGACACCTCGGAAAGGCAGAAGGCCGAGGAGATTCATAGTCACACAACAAAAGCAGGATTTTCCCCAGAATTAGAAGCCAGCGGGGTTTCAGTGAAAGGCCCTCAGATCCTCTCAGTAAAAATCCTGGGTAGAAGAATAAATTATAAAATGTTCCAAGGCAGGATGAGGTCCTAAAAAAGGAGACAATGTGTTTCAGGGAAATAAATTGCATGTATAGATCTTAGTTTTTAACAAAATTATTTAAAATTTAATTTACCCATCATATATTTATAGAAAATATTTTTCAGCTGTGAATCATTGTAGAAAAATAAAATGTCACAAGATTAACTATTGTTAGGACCGGAAAATACATCGCTGCCGCATCTTGCTTCCCCTGAGCCCTCTCAGGGATCGTTTCTTCCGTGAAGGGCTGGAGTCACCAAAGCAACACGTCAACAAGACCTAAACACATCCCGCTAGCGAAAGGACAGTCCCAGCTTCTCCGCGGGTGGGACGCCACCCTTGGGATGGCCGCATGGCAAGCAAGATCAGGGAACTGGTCTGGGTGAAAAAGAACCTGGTGAAATAAACAAATAAGGCAGCAAGCGGGGGGAGTTTGCGGCAGAAGGGGGCTGTTGTCGGAGCTCGTGGGCGCTGCTGGTTGCACAACGTAGTCGTGGCCACGGCACAGCTTTTTGAAGCACAACTGGAATTCTGCCTCCAGCAAGCAAAGACTGGCCGTGTCTCATAGGGCTACCCTGTAGAGTCACCAAACCTTGTGGCATCCCTGCTGCTCTTTGAGAACTTGCTTCCTGGAGTCATAGGAAGAGGAATAGTGCTGACATGCAGCATTTAAAAAAAAAACCAAACCTTTAATCCTTTTTATTATACAAAAAAGTTTGAACGCATGACCTTGGAATCAGACACAGAGAATTTATTGTCGCCTAATAGTCTATTGTTTTGGATCACATTTAAGGCTTACAGTAATTCATATTGCATATTCTTCCCATAACGCTGTTACACAATGTCTCATGCTAGAAAAGTTAAAAATCTCCAACAATTGTCTAAAATTTTTTGTCACGTGTTGCAGATTTAATATCTTCAGCTTCCTGAGGAAAGCAAATTGGGTCATTCTTGCTTTTCCCTTTCATTGCCACAAATCAATATATGCAGTTGGCTGAGGAAGTGCATGGCTAAAATCTTGGCTTGCTCTTTTCTTTTTTCTTTTTTTTTCCTTCCCTTTTATTTTAATTGACTGAGAAAAACAATAGCTTTCCATTTGTCTCTTCTGGTAATTTCTGATCATTCCATGTTTTTGTCTTTTTCTGCTTCCTTCAAAAAAATAATTGTTATTGCAGATAAAGCAATTGTGTTTCTATAGCTGCTCTAATGTCTAATAACTTTTGTGATAACTAGGAAAGCATTTTGGTGCTTAGCACCTAACTGCATAGCTTTAGGCACTCAGTGTTTTAAAGTTTGCCAGAAATTCTTCTTGTGGAAAGCTCCACAGAATATAGATTTCATTACTTGAATCACAGTGCTCTAGGAGGGCAGTCCTTTCTTTCCCTATTAGGTCCTGGAAAATGTGGTCATGTGAAAAGCTCAGTGAATCAGCATCGTTTAACATTAGCATAATTAGAGTGGTTTGGGTTTTTTTTACTTGGGCGCTTTAATCACAGAATTAAGGTTATTTGAACTCCGTTCTTGTGCGCCAGTGAGCTGCAGAGATGAAAAAGTGCCCCTGATGCTCTGTGTAGATGGTAGGCAGATAATTCACTGGGGGGCAGGACATTTGTATCTGGAGTTTGGAGAGTTGACACTGGTGGGCGAACATAGAATCATAGAATCATAGAATGGTTTAGGTTGGAAGGGACCTTAAAGATCATCTAGTTCCAACCCACTTGCCATGGGCAAGGACACCTCCCACTAGACCTGGTTGCTCAAAGCCTCATCCAGCCTGGCCTTGAACACTTCCAGGGATGGGGCCTCCACAGCTTCCCTGGGCAACCTGTTCCAGTGCCTCACTAACCTCACAGTAAAGAATTTTTTCCTGGTATCTAAATCTACCCTCTCCCAGTTTGAAGCCATCATCCCTTGTCCTATCACTACATGCCCTTGTAAAAAGTCTCTCTCCAGCTTTCATGTCGGCCCTTTTCAGATACTGGAAGGCTGCTATGAGGTCTCCCCAGAGCCTTCTTTTCTCCAGGCTGAACAACCCCAACTCTCTCAGCCTGTCCTCACAGCAGAGGTGCTCCAGCCCTCTGATCATCTTTCGTGGCTCTCCTCTGGACCCGCTCCAACAGATCCATGTCCTTCTTATGTTGGGGGCTCCAAGCATGTTGTGATACCCAGCTGCAACGAACCAGAGGAGGTTTGAAGACCACCTTCTTGTTTCCAGCAGCACTGAAAGGCCTAGTGCAGGGCACGTGGACCGAATTCAGCCCTGCTGCCATTACAGTTAAAGTGTTAATGTGCTTTCTGCTTAAATGAGGCCTAAATCTAATCTCTTTATCACTAGTGGCTCTTCTGAAATAAGAAATAAGCAGGCTGGTAAAGGGACAAATGTTGACATAATTCAGTGGATTCCTGTGAGAAGGGGTTTTGGCCACTTAAGACGCTTCCATATGGGGTGTGATGAGAGACTTTGCTTCTCAAAAGTTTCTTTTCCTAGTTTTCAGAGCGCATATTACTTGGAAATACATGGTCTAATAACACCTATTAAAAATGGAAGTTATCCTAAAGCTTTCTGACAATTTTCCTGTTTATTCTTGATAGGTGATTATTCTTGATTCTTGATATTCTTGATAGACCATGGATGTTCTAACTCACATTTTCTTCTGCATGTCACGTGTCCTATAACATAAGACAATATTTTGTTCTGCATGTAAATGCGTACCATACGTTAGCTAATCTTCATGGTGTAAAATTCCTTTGTTTTTTACTAGGAACAAGCAGTCAGTATAGCAGCAAGGTGAAAATGAATTTAACAGTTTCTCCTCTGAGTTTTAGGTAAGCAAATACATCTGTATGAATATATACCTTTAGGAACTCAGAATTATATGCAGCTGACCTTTAACATCATAAAATACAACTTTTCAAATGATTCATTTATGAGTTGATATAGCATAATGCAAACCAGAAAGCCCAGTAAACTTGCAGCAATGATTTCAGCCTGTCTAGGGGAACTGCTTGTAAAATCCTATGACTTGTGTTTTCTAACAATATAACAGTTGCGATTTCCCAGAAAGTCAGATGATGCATTTCCGAAAGCTGATGCTTAAGGTAGAATAATTTCCTGAAAGAGATTTGGTCATTCAGCTTTCAGGATCTGAAATAAAATCTATATAAAGCAGTCACTTAAGGGGACAAAGCAGTAATCACTTATCAGAGAACTGAATTTTTAAAGGTCACAGCACAATGTGACATCCTAAGTGAGCTGAACATGCAAACATAGGCATGGCAGTGGTGTGAATGGATTCAGTATTCATTTAGATAAATCACTCCCTTTTGCAGGAATCTGCCCATTTAGCTGTACGTTTGTGTGGATAATACAGTGGGCAGACCCTGAGTCGTGCTGGCTCCGGTGGAGGAAGACCGGCATCACATCTGTACGGGGGAGATTTCTGGGAAGTCGTAGCACAGCCAAGACCCCACAGACAAAACACAAAATGATAACCTTGAAAATAACGTCATTGCAGTGCCTGCCCAGAGGAGGAAAGCCTGCCTACGGGCACAGCCCCTCTCGGCTATATGCAGTCTTCTTGCTGCAGAGAGCTATTATAGAAGCGGCTATTTTGGGCACCCATTGCATATAAGCAATACAGGTAAGGGGCAGCGCGTTTCCAGTCTAAAATAGAATAGCCTAAATTATTAATAGGCATTTACGCTCCAGGCAGGCACGCTATCCCTGAGTTGCACGGCTCATACATTTTGTTCCTCCTCTCTTGGAAGCAGCGTGGTACTTCCAGGGGTCAGGCCAACAGTGATGGCCCTGCAGCAAGCATCGCCCCTGCCGCTTCTTGGAGCCGGTCCAGGCCACTGATGCTCAGTGCCTGCCTTTCCCACCTCTAGGACACTGTGAGGAATGCACGGGGCCAAGGAGCAGAAGCAAAGTGCACCGTGTTGGTCTTTGGTCACGTTTTCTGCACTTGCTTCTGGGCTGCCAGCTGCCCGGGCGCGAGCTGCCGGAGCCCATGAAGCAGCAGCAGGACACGTCCCTGGTGCGTTTTGTGCTGGAGTGAGTTGCTGGGACACAGATCACATGAAGGGGAGGACGTTGAGCAGTGCTGTCCCTGGAGAGCTTTGCCTTGGAAAGGAAAAGGCTTCCTGAAATTCTCCGGGACACAAAAGCTGCAGGTCCACTGCTGCACCCTCCGAGGAGGGGCATTTTCCCACACCCCTGTGCATCCGCTTGCTTGTGCCTCTTCCCAATGTCAGGCATGCCCAAGGCCTGAGCACCATCCGAAGGACAGAGGAAAAGCTCAGCAAGGTCTCAAGCTTGAATAGAGCCGTATGCCTCTGCAAGGACACTGCTTCTGCCCCGGGGCTGTGCCTTTGCTGCGGGTGGAGAGTGACCTTGCGAGAGACCAGGGCAGCACCTCTTACCATCCTTTTACTCCACAGCAGCGGGTGCTGGCCTGGTGCTGGCTCCTGGAAGCCACAACCTGCCGGTCCTTGTGCCTTACACACTTACGTGGATGACTGACCCAAGACCTGAGGGTATAAGCGTGTCTCACATTGTCCTCATTCAATTTCTAAATTTCTTTCTGATGCGTTGTGTGAGAGCGTAGCAGTCCTGAGGAGTGAAGGCTATCATCATCTTGCTTACCGTCAACTTGAAGACACACTTACTTTCTAAATTTCCTATCAGAAAGATAACACAGATCACATTTCGGTGGTCAGAGGGCAGTGGCTTACCATAGTGTGTAACAAAATGTGTTGAACAGAATCATAGTCAAGGTAATAAAAAAACCAGGCTATGCCTCATTTGCTTTGGTCTTTTGACTTTGGTGGGCCAGGAGAAGCAGGAGTTGGCCTGCGTTTCTGTGCTTTTAAGGCATTAAGCTCCTTAGCCACAGTAGGGTGGAATCTCTGTCCTGTTTTTTTACCTGCTGTAAGCAAGGGCGGGCAGTGGTGAGAAGCTCTGCCTCTCGCTGCAGACTTTGTGGAAAGGTGAAACCCGCCACTGCAGCTGTAAATACGGCCGCCTGAATTTCACTGGACTTGATGAACAGGCAAGGTTACTTTTCCTGTTGAGTCTGAAATTTTAATGACGGAGATTAAGTTACGGAACTTCTCTGCTTACTTGTGTCAATATAACACTTTGTAATGAGCCTGGAAAAAAGGGTAGGGGAAAAATAAATAAAAGAGACTTGCCTCCTAAGTAGCGTACAGGTGAGATAATAATTTCCTTAGCATAGGATGCCGGTACTGATTATTTGTCCTTCAAACCAAATGCTTGAAATTGTAGTTGGAGAGTTATTTTTTGTGTCCTGTTGCATGTCCTTGGTCTGACACATCCATTAAGGCACACTGTCTTCTTATTCCTGCGTTTGAATCAACTCACTTGATGCTTCCCAACTTAGGTGCAGCGCGCAGTGGCTTGGCAGAGCTTGGGTACTGTGGCAGCGTGCTGTGCATGGAAACAAGACTCCGCTCTCTCAGTCTTTATATGACTAAGCGTGTGTAAAAGATTTTTCCAACTGCCTCTGTGTTTGATGGGTTTATTTTCCTAACAGCGTTCTTATAGGGTATGTAGGCATGGATCCCTGCACCTACAAGTTACTGCTTTAGACTCACAGCCACACGGTTAGTGCTTAATTTCTCATATATGCTTGACTTTTCCTAAGTCTGGATCCTGCAAACTGCTTTCCGTGGATCAGCTTCTGCAAAGGTTCAGAGTTTTGCCGGGTTTATGAAAGCAAAGGTGCCTCATCCATTTACAGTCGCTGAGGATCTTCCCCCAATGACTCTCACTGGGCAACTGAAGGGTTTCTTATTGTCCCTTTGCCTGTTGCAGATAAATTAATGAATGACAAGTGTCCCAGGGGCTGGCAATGCGAAGGAACTCGGGAGAGGTGCGACCACTGTCCAGCTTATCTGGTGGGTGGAGAAGAACCGTTCACGGTGCACGGCATCTGCAAAGGCTGTCTCCTGAAGATACGTGCTGACTTCTCAAATGAGCCCATAGGCTTCCCAGAAAACAGTTAATTATTTAGCATGAGTTACTTATTTAGTCCTTACTTCACATGAGGTGAATATTTACTTTAGGAAAAGCAGACGGGACTCTTTGGTACACGAAAATGCTGCCTCCTCAGAGGGATTTAGTTCTGGTTTAAGCTGAAATCGGTCTGTGCCAGGTCTAGGTTAGCGTGCGGACTGGGGACTAGCAGCAGCGTTTTATCTGATTCCCTTTGGGGATAGGCTACAACCATACATGAAGATCTTCAGTCATGGGATCAGCACGAGTTGTCTGCTATATCTGGTCATTTGCAGAAGATATAAATACAGTCAAGGAATCAAATGCCAGGTACAGATGTGTGAGTGTAAGGTTGTGCAATTTTCCCTTCTAGCCGTAGCTAGAGCACCAGGTGTAAGCCTCTGCACGCAGCAGCAGAGACACAAGGCTCGGGGACTGGCCGGGCAGGGTGAAGGTCAGCGGTCCTTCAGAGAGACGACAGGATCTGGCCCTGGCCCTGTTTTGAGCACAACTTCCAGTAGGCTGCAGGATGGCAAACAGCGGATGATAGCGCTGAAATAAACTATGCAGAAATAAACCACGCGTAAAGCTGGGAGCAGGAGTGTCCCTAAGTGGAGCAGCAATTGGGAACTGGGTTTTCAGAAGTTCCTAATCCTGGAGATCTGACAGTAAAAGGGAATAGAGCTTCTGGGTGCTGGGCTATTTACGAAAAATCTGATGGAAAATTTCTAACTATTGCAGCATATGAGGCATTGAAATGGCGTCCATATAGTAAAAATGGTAGACTGGAAAAAAACACTGTTAAAAAAAGATGTCAGATTTCCTTCTGCCAGAATTCCAAACTGTGTATAGAGAGAAAGAGAATAATTTATGTCTATGGATGGAAAAAAATCCAAAATAGAAGGAACATGGATTGCATGTCCCTTGATGCCTTCCAAAAGGAAACGGCCTGGAGAATGAGGAAATTTCATGCAGTAAAAATATCAACCCACTAAGGAGAGATCAAACTACACTTGCAAAAGGTCGAACTGCATGCAGAGGTTTATGGCAAATTGTGAAAGCCCATAACCTACTGCCCTGGCCAAGATCTTTCCATGAGGAGGTGTTACAGCTCAGACTGGACTAAGAAAGCAGAGATGGCTTACGCCGTAAAAGCAGGAAATTCCCGACTCGGCTTCCCTGCTCCGTGTGCCGCGGTACAGAGATAAAGTGCTGCTTGTCTCAACTGCACTAAATCCGAGATAAGTGTTGTTTACTTCACCCCTCTCCAAGAGGAAAGGTCACTCGTGGTCTCGGTAGAGCTCCAGCAATTTCCTCCTGGTAGCGTTCACCTCTGCCCTCCTGGCATCGGCGGAGGTCCCGGGAGCCCCTGCTCCCCTCCTTTGGCTGCCTAGCTGTATCCTGGCTTTCGAGGACGTGTCTTAACCCTCTTCCCTGCCGGCCTTTGCCCCTCTGTCTTCCCTGGAGCGGACTCTGAATGGACAGGCAGAATACGTCAGCGGTACAGTCTTAAATAGCAGTGAGATGCTGACAGTCAGACTTACAGAAATACTTCTGGTCCTAAGAAATAATGCACAGAGGGTAAGAAGTAAAGGTCATTTTTTAGTACAAGTTACAGATGAAGTGTTCTCCCATATGGGAGCCTTCTTTTTCCTCTTGCCCTCTGCTCTGCTTTCTTATTTTGGCTTTTATATTACCATATATTTAACCTAAGCTCTCTTTTTTTGACTTAACAGTATGTTTGTATTTTCATTTTTCTCTCACCTTGTGTTTGCTCATTATCTCTCTAAGGAACAATAAATGAGGAAGGAAACAGTTGACTGGGATCACCCTTAAGCTGAGCTTTGTTAACATCAAGAATGACCATGACGATTGTCTTAACCCCGAGTGCAATTTATACCAACAAAGCAGACTTTATCTAATGGCTACGTAATAAGTTAAATTCTCCTTCTGAAAGTAAGATCTCAAATTCTCTTGTACGTAAGGAAGAGAACAAAAACCCCTTCAAAATAAACCAGAAACACACAAAGCAACCGCTGGCCACTGATGTTACACAGATTCTTCCTTCTTTTCTTCTTTTGCAAATAAATTACTGCAGAAAGCAGTGCAGTAATTATAGCCTTCAGAAATGGCTCAGGTTTTCCTTCATGGACAAGCATGACAAAAAATAATAAAAAATAATTTTTACCAACACAGCTGGTGTTCAGATGAAATTATGTGGTTAGCTTTGAAACGATATTAAAAGAGAAATTTTAATTAACCTGTACCACTGAGTCAGAAGATAATATCTGATGCATATAACAGGCATACAGACAAAATAAGATAAAATAATTTTTTGCAATTAGATATATGCATTACAGACAATGTTGTAATTAAAATGTACTTAATGTCACAGGAGGTCCTTTATTATCAAAATAATTTGTAGAAGGACTGTGGAAACAATGTGATGATTATCCATCCCTGTGAAAAAAAAATCTCAAAATATACCAAGAGCCTGAAGCATTTCTGGTTTTGGAGGGGTCAAACAGCTGGACTCTTTTCCAGTGCCGAGTCCATTGGTCACCAGAGTGTGCGTAGGTCACCCATTTCTTGATGTGCTTCTCTTCTGTGGTCCCCTGGCAGGTGACAGCCAGCTGGTGGCATCCCTGTGCTGCTGCGCGGCTGGGAGCAGGGTGCACCTCCAGATGTGAGCAGATTTCTGTGCAGGTCGGAGGGAGGGAGAGATGCCACTGGGTGGTGCGCCATTCTTCTGCTGGGAAATCTTTTTTTTTTTTCCCCCTTTCATTAGTTGCTTGTTAGCTGCAACAAAACTGAGTGATTAAATTTACTGGGCCTGATTCTTGTCTCTACTGTGGCCCTTCCAAGGCACTCAGGCCATGAAAAGAGTTCAAAACCAAGGAAAAATTATATTTATGCTTGCCTGAAGAGCTCCTTTTCACTTTTACATCTCTTGAAGAATTAGTGAGGGTCACATAAGCACAGTCTAGTAAATCTGGGGGCATTTCTTAGGAGCAAGGCACTGCTCGGCCTTCAAGAGCTGTGTTTGCACAGTCAGAGAGGCCAATACAGCCATAGGAACGTAAATGTAGTCCTTTGCAGTAGACCTGGCAAGAGATGTGGTGAATCCTCAGGGAATGGCAGTCAAGTGTGAGCACTGCTCCTCTGCCTGAGGACATGGGTGCTGCTGCTATGCCATTAAATAACCTCTCAGCCCCTGTATTTCCCCATCTGAGAAAAATAGTGTTGATGCGCCTCTAACTAGCTTCTTGGTGTAAATTAATTGCCAGTTTTCAGTAAGGGAAAGCCTCATTTTTCCCAGGTGATACCAAAACATTAATTCCAAGATGATGTACAGATGTCATTCTGCTGCCTTGCACTCTGCTGCATTCAAATACCCTTTTTAATGAGTCAAGCCAACGCTTGGAGGCTTTTTGGGACCCCATGCCCCCAGGCTGCAGGGAAGCCCCTCACCGCCGGTTCAGCCTCTGCTCTCCCCCAGCAGCCGGCATGGCCCTGCGTTCCGGCTGCTCTGGCTGGAAAGCTGACCCCCTGCAAAAGAGGTTTCATCTTTGGGGAGAGCTGGGCGTCCCCGGTGATGCCAAGCATCTCTCCCATCGCTTCAGGAATGGCCTGTGCCTCAGCTTTTGCTGGCAGCTGGTCCTCGCGGCTCACATTAAGCAACCCCGAGGTGCCAAGATCGGTTCCTGGTGCCAGACGCATACTCTGGGGCCTGACCTTATTGGTGCTAATGAAGGCTTTGGCAAACCTCTCCATCTGATTAACATTTCCCTGTTCAGAGCCACCGTGCCGCAATTGTGGGGGCTGTTTTGCTGTTTCTGAGTCAGAGCTTTTCTCATCGCCACTTTCTGGATTTGTGCCCCTGCACTTGTAAAATTCCTCTTGAAGTCAACGGAGATTTTGCCTGAGTGAAGGGAGAACCCAGCCTCATTACAGGGTGTGACTTATCCTTGTGACACGTCTTTCTGGGAAGGATAGAGAGTAGCAATCAACCACGATGAAGTTAATGTTTCTTTATGGAAATACTTATTTCTTCAAATCATAAATAACAAGTAAAATTGCTGAAAAATGTATTAAACTGAAGGAATGGCTCGAGGGGAACACAACCCCCCTAGTATATCATCAGCTGCTTCTTTATCTCCCCTAGGCTTCTCCACTTCCCTGTTTTCAAAAGAACAAAGAGAATGTGCCAAAGCTGCTTTGGGATTTCAATGAAAAATAATGAGAATTCATTGCTAATTAGGGCTCCAATTAAAAAAAAAAGATCTTTGCAGGGACACTGTTAATGAACTTGTAAATTGCAGCTGCAGACTTGCATCCCTATAAACAGTCCCCTTGGTTTGATTCCGTTTGTGTCTGCAGAACTGGTGAGCGAAGGCTGCTGGCGTGTGCGCGGGGATGGCAGTCATCACTTGGTCCCTGCGCGGGAGTCCAGCAATCCCTGCTGGTGCTGGCGGCGCAGTCTGCTTTGTGGTCACTTTGGGGACACGGGTGGCATGTCAGTGCTCATGGCGTGTATTGCAGAAGTGGGTGCAAAAGGCAGCAGCGTCGATGGCTACTCTCTCCGTATGCCCTGGGGTCCCTTGCCCACAGCCTGGCTCGGGGGGGAGCTTGCTGCAGCCGTCGTGCTTGGCGCAGATATAACCCTTCGTCCTTCGGAGCGGGGAAATGACCCCCTGTTTGCAGACAGCCTGGCACTCCTCTCCGCGGGAATGTCCCACCCTGCCTGTGCCCGTTCACTCGCTCGGGGTGATCATTCTCTGGCAAACAGGGACAGCAAGCCAAGTCAAAATAAAGAGGAGAAAAGCGAGCTCTGGAAAGCACGGAGGATGAAAAGGGGGATGTTGGACACGCAGTGAGGCACCGTTACGAGCTGGGGCTGGCCGGGGTCTGTCCTTGCCCACCACAGTGCGCGCTGGGAGGTTTGCCCTTCCCACCAGTGCCTCGCCATCCTCGCTCCCCAGGACCACCGCTGGAGAAGCGCAGTGCAGCTTGCATGGCCGCGTCTCCTTGCGGGCTGGCGATGGCCTCGCAGTGCCCCGAGCTACAGACGGCACTTCGGAAGTGGGAAATGGCAACGGTTAGTGTGGGGGATTGCTGAACACTAAGCTGAAGGTTTAAATTAGAATGGCATTCATCTCACAAAATATTTGGCTTTGTAAAAAAGAAGAATGATAATTCATTACGTATTTTTGATCAGTCTTAATCTAATTAGAAACCTCTTTATTTATTCATGTAGTACCCTGTTGAGAGTGGTAGACAATCACAGGTACTTCAGGGTAAGCGTTGATGTGTGACTGCATCTTTGCTCGTGACAGCAAACAGCCAGGTTGTGTAAATCTGCACCTTTATACACTCTAAGGGGCACTTTCGTTCAGCCAAATGGCTGCCACAACCTTCCTCCATAGTACTTGGGGGTTTCCATCAGTGGAGGGCTGTATGTGATGTGCTCCAGCTCCCAGGTCAGGGAAGGGGGAGCCTGCATAGAAGTAAATGAGAATGGAAATGTGCTGGGGGGAAAAAAATCACATTCTTTTTGTTCAAATGCTGATTCAGGTACAAAGCAAACAGAGCCAAACCCAGCCATGCTGTGAGTCCGCCAGCTACGACAGCAGCTGCAGACCCAGTTGTGGGCATGCACGGGCGTTTCGCACCGGGGAGCAGGTACCCAGGCAGACTGATGCAGCTGCAACAAAGTCCTGCTTGTGTCGTGGTTCCTCCCTCTTACTTGGCTTGGCAGCATTTGCCAGGAGGCGCATCCCCATGGTATTTTGTGCCAAGACCCTGTTTTCCCCCTCCCATTGCAGGAGGGTTTTTTCTCCCGGGACTACGCTATGAAACCATTGGAGGGCAATTAACAGGGGGTCTGAAACACTCCTGAAACCCGATCAGAGGTTGGAGATGGCAAAACATGGATAAAATTCATGTTAATTGTATGCATTTTCCTATGAACTAACAATGAAATAGAAACCCACACAGTGGTTGATGTTGGCAGCCACCTCTGGAGATCATCCAGTCCAACCCCTGCTCAAGCAGGGTCACCCAGAGCAGGTTTCTTGGGACCGTATCTGGTTGGCTTTTGAGTATGTCCAAGGATGGAGACTGCACAGCCTCTCCACACAACCTGGGCCAGCATTTGACCACAGGAAAAAGGTGTTTTGTATGCTTAACTGGTATTTCCTGTATTTCAGTTTGTGTGTTTTCCTCTTTCCCAGGGTTTGAAGAAAAAGTTGTGGTGATGGAAAGAAGGATAACGGGGATAGCCCAGGCTCTTGGATGAGAGCCTCTCCCAAAATCAAACGCAGCTAGACGAACAAATAGTGCGTGAGACATGGCAGGTGATTATTTTACTCCCTTTGCCATCAGCAAGGTCTTTTGCTCTGGAAGAGCTGGGTCCACCCTGGGGGGCTGCACTTGAAGAGAGGTGCAGAGAGTAAAAGGGGGGCTGGCTGGGAGGCAGAGGTGTCTGGGAGCAGGCTGGGAAACACGGGCTCTGTGACAAGAGGGGTTTAGGTTGGCTGATGCAGGACGAGAAGCCGTCTGCTCCTGCACCAGTCTGTCCTGCCTGGGCATCTGTGGGTGCAGATATGCGTGGACCTGTGCCACGCCACTGGAGTTATTAGCAGGGAATGGTTGTCTCCAGCTGTCACCACACTCAGGTTTTGTGTCTGGTGGGGGCCAAATGTCTAAGGACTCTGTGGTGCCAAACTCCTATTTGTCCCGCTCCCTGCTGGAGCCCCAGGCTCAGACCCTGCGGTTGCTGTATAGCCCCGGGAGTGCACAGAGGGTCCTTAGGGATGCTGAGAGAGATAGGCTGAGAGTTGGGGTTGTTCAGCCTGGAGACGAGAAGGCTCCAGGAAGAGCCTTCAATACTTAAAGGGGGCCTGCAGGAAAGATACGGACAAACTTTTTAGCAGGGCCTGTTGTGATAGGGCAAGGGGTCATGGCTTTAACCTGAAAGAGGGAAGATTTAGACTAGATAGAAGGAAGACATTTTTTACAGTAAGGGTGGTGAAACAATGAAACAGAGAGGTGGTAGATGCCCCATCCCTGGGAAACACTCAAGGTCAGGTTGGACGAGGCTCTGAGCAACCTGATCTAGTTGAAGATGTCCCTGCTCATTGCAGGGGAGTTGGACTAGATGGCCTTCAAAGGTCCCTTCCAACTCAAACTATGCTATGATTCGATGTGCTGAACCCAGCAAGGAGCCCAGTGCGAAGCGAAGACAGCCCTGACAGGAGGCACCTCTTCGGAGGGTTCCTGCGCTCCAGTCCTTTCCCGAAGTACATTGCCACAGCCCAGCTGCAACCGGCCGGTTCGTTCGGCCACATTGCCTGCCTGTGCTGAAGTTTTTCAGGGGGATTTCTCATTTCAGTCTAGGACCCCATGCCTGGGGCACTAATTCACACCTCACCTTGCTGATGCACCAGGTACAGAGCAATAGGGATGAAGTGCAACATAAATATTGGGAGTGCAGGAGGAAAATGAAACATTTCATCCTTGTTCTGGAGTTTGGTATTAATTTTTTCTACTTCATCCAGATACACAGATTTTATTTTTGGTAGTGTCTCACAGCTGATAACATACATAATGCAGCCATTCAGGGACATCTCTGAACATGAACTTTTCCCACATATAAAAATGTACCTGAAATTTTGAAAGACTGAATACTCGTTTACCAATTTAAAAACAAAATGGAGAGAACAAGAGAAGGAGGCTCATAGTGTTGTAAATCTTCACAGAGAACTGATGGAAAAGCACATGTACATTTGGAATGATGTTGACATTTCTGAAATAAGAGATGTGGTGTTTTATCTAAATTATACCAAAGCCCTTCAAGATAATGTGCTGTGTAATAGCTACAGTTTTAGTCACTATTTCATTTTCAATTTTCTAGACAAAAAGCGTGATTCTTATCCACAATTTCAGTTCAGTGTTTGAGAAATTATTAGCGTATACTTCCCAGCTACACCTAACATAGGGAAAGCTGTATTTTAGGGGAAAAGGCTACATTTCCACCTTCCCCTCCACCAGCTGTGTCAGCATTCTGCGTTGCATGGAGACAAGGCAGAAGTTTGTAAAGCTCTGCGTGAAAGGAGATGTGGGGGCACTGCAGGCACTGGTAAGCCTGAGTTGCCCTGACAAGCATCACTTAGGCCCCCCTGTAAGCCCCTGCCAGTTGGTTTGGGATCTCCATTTAAGTTCAGGGCCAGGCCCCCCTCTCCCTTTGCTTGAGCTGTGCTGAGGGTGTCTCTGTGCTCAGCTCTGCTGCTGAACTTCCTGGCTTCTTCACTCTCCTTCCTGGCTGGATCTTGGATCTATGCTGCAGGTAGCTCCTCTCTTGGTCCTCAGGCTGTACCTCCTGGTTGCTCCCCTTGGACCTGGCCCACCGCCTGGGCTGGGGCTGGGCTCTGGGGAGGGGTGGGTGCCTTCTGCTCCTCCTCCTCCTCCTCTCCCCTTGTGCATTCACTCTGTGCGTGTATTTGCAAAGGGCACCTTGCTCAGAGGTGCCACTAACTCTAGTGGGGTGGGGGTACCCTACTTGCACCTCAGGCTTAATGTGAGCCACATATCCCTCCTGGTGTGGGCTGGCTGGTGAGGCTGGGAGGAAGAAAGACCCCCAGACCTGCTGAATGCTGCAGTAACCCCCTTGTAATTCACTCACAGAGCATGCACAGGCAGGTTTTGGTGCTTTGAAGGGTCCTAAAGCACCGCAGAGCAGCAGAGAAGTCTAGGCTGACTGGAGAGGGCCCTCAGGAGCCTCTTGAAAGAGTTGTTTTGGTCTTTAGAAGTAGGTCCTGACCATGTGCTTTTGTACCCCCCTGTGCAAGTTGTTCCCATCTGCAGTGTTGGCCCTGAGTGCTTGTGTGTGGCTTGTGCTGACGGGTCTGGGCTCATGTTACAGAGGTGTTTTCCCTCTCTTCTGGCAGCTGAATAGGTATAAATCCTTTTGACACTCACTTGGCATCAGTGACGATGCCACTGGCCTGGCCTTGTCTTTATCTGGAAGCAAAGCACCGTGAGCTCTGGAGACCATGATACAGGTGAACCTCACCTGTACCTGCAGCGTGGTGAGGCTCGGCGAGGGGTCTCTGCAATGCTGTACTGACGCAGGGTTCCTGGCGGTGGGGGGATGTAAGGTGTAAAATAATTCTCTGCCTTGAGGGAGCTTGCTCTTTTCCTGTGGGTATCCAGGTGAATCAGTATGTTCTGCTGCAGGGTGCCCTCGGAGGGGCAGTGAGGTAGTCTGACCTCCCCAGAGCCCCTTGGCCTGATGCTCTTGTTTCCAGCCCTATTTGACCAATATTCTATAACAGTTTAGCAGTGTGGGAAAGTTATTTCCTAATCCTGTAGGCTGGGACATGTCTGCAGGTGTGCTTCATGTTAGTGATGCTGAATAAGGAGCCCTGAGTCAGAAATGCTGTTTAATTCTCAAAGAGCAAGCTACCTTGACAAAGCTGGCAAGGTTCAGCAAATAAGTTGGATGATAGATGCCACGTGCTTATCTGAAAGGTGTTATTTCCAGTCATATCTGGTGAAATGACTACCATCCTGGGTGTGATGGGATGGTGAGCCTGCTCCCTCTACAGGGAGTTTCGACTTCATCAGTATTGATTTATCTTCAGCGCAGAGGTAGAAAAATTCCTTTCTCCTGAGAAGCCTCTTTTGAGATGCCAATGAACAAAATCTGGAAAGACGTTATTTTTTGCATAGGTACTTAAAAGTAAGTTGTCCTCAACAAAAATGTGAATGTAGCCACAGGGGTGGAGGTGGTGCCCCAGCCTCCTCAACAGCTGGTGATCTGCTGAGTGGGAGGAGGAGGTTTCAGCATACCTTGTAATTAGCAGGGAAAGGAGGGTTTTCATGACAACCATAAAGCAACAAAATATAAATTAAACTCTGCTAGAAAATTAAATTGAAGGAACAGAAATAGTTTCCTTGGTAAGCCAAGAGTAATGCTGGCAACGCTCAAACTGGTTGCCAAGTGAGGGGGTAGAGCAAGAAAAAAATAACAGTAGCTGTGCTTATTGTTGCTACCTTAACAAATACATGCATTGAAGGCAATAAAATTACTCTTTTAAAACTATGCAGCTTCCCAATGTCACAAGGATTTCTTTGTTTGTAAACAGAGTAAGGGAACCAAGAGTCAGTAAAGCCTTGGTATGCATCTTAGAGGTAATCTGTCTGTGGTCAAAATAAATCTGTTTATTTCTGTTGGTCACTAGGAAGGTTATTTCCCCTCTATAAATATGCAGGGAGATTTTTCTTTGCAAGGTTTAAATGGGTGTATGTGCTTTGGTAATAGCAGCATGTGATCAGAAGGGGGAACTATTACAAAGAACAGCTAATTGCTGGGCTTGCAGGCAGTGCAAGTAAAATTACTCTCATTAATCTCTGCCTTTACATTGAGAGCGTGGGCCCTGATCCAGCTTCCCCTGAGACTGAGGCAGAGCTTCCCTCTGACCGCAGTGGATATGGGATCAAGTCTCTCTCAGTGGAGGAGACTGCGAAAGAAAGGGAAATTGCTGTATTTTGGTCCTAGTCTTAAATGATTTACAGTATGACCTTTGGCTTAATGATCTTTGTCTGTCTTCTCAAATGTTAAGACATGGGTGGAAAAGTGCTGCATGAGTGTTAAATAGTTATGGAAAATGCTTTTGCTGCAAATAGTGCAAGCTTGCCCTAAATTAATTTTTTTGTGCATCTTCTTGGACTAGCATAAAAGTTGCATCATCATAAGAAGCCAGGGCATAACAGAAATGCTTCTGTAGTTAGTTACTGACTAAATTAAGTGAGCTGCTATTTTGGGGCAGGTATTCCTTTCAATAAGCATGACAGGGCAGAGATCCCTAATACTTCCCGTGCAGCTGGGATATGCATGGTATAGCCATCCTTACAAAGGACGTTAAAGGCATAGGTCTTTCTGAGCCAGTCTGGCTCGCTGGCTTGGATGCAAACTTAGAGTGAAAATATAACTTGTTTACTTGTGAAAGCTTATCTATCCCAATGTGTATTGTGATCTCCTGAAGATACAGTTGTGGTGTCGCATGCAGTTCGTGTGTTACCCCTGCAGACTTCACTAAACCCCTCTCTTCTGGCTTGCTCATGATCCCCTCATTCCCCAGCTAATTGGAGTTTGCTCTTTTATACACTCACTCAATGTTAGAGAAGTTTGCACAGAAGGGATAGATTTTTCTTAAACATACCTCTCTGCTCAATAAGAGGATCTTTGCTTAATGCAGTACAGGATTTCCCATCTGCTTGTCAAGTTCACTTGTTATGATGAACCAAGAATATTTCAACCTTATGCTATAGAATGAACTATAGTTCAGCTCACTGACTGTGATGATTTCTTGAGATCTGAGAATCAGGTGCCAGAAGATCTTCAGGGGTGAGCCGGGGGTGTTTAAGTTGCACCTGCCATCAGCAATGGAGTTGAATGAAATCCGTGTGCGAGTTCACATTCCATAGCCTGATGTTTGCCAGAGACTGGACACCCTGGAATGTGCCTGTAACGTTTGTGTGTTTATGCCTGCTCAGCTGCAGGTGAAGGAGTCTGGAGGGCCGTGTGGTTCTGCAGGGACGTGCCAGGCTTTGTCTCAGGGCTCACGTGTGGCACTTGGCAGGAGCTGCAGTGTTCAGGCTGCTCCTGAACAGAACCATTTTCTTGTCTAGAGTCTTCATTGCAGCATCAAAAAAGTAAAAAATGCATGGGGAAAGTCTTTGAGGGGAAAAAAAAAAAAATCTGAGTTTTGAGTTTGGTCAGGTACTATTCTTATACACGATACATGCTGTCCTGAGGTCTGAATTCAGCATGGGCTTAAATGTTGTTCTTAATAGTTTGACTTTGACACGTAACCAAGTACTTTGTGTATGGGCTTCACTTAGGACAGTTAGCTAACAGTTGGACATGAGTGGCCAAGAAGGGCAATGGCATCCTGGGGTGCATCAAGAGGAGTGTGGCAAGCAGGTCGCGGGAGGTCATCCTCCCCCTCTACTCTGCCCTGGAGTACTGTGTCCAGTTCTGGGCTCCCCGGTTCAAGAAGGACAGGGAACTGCTGGAGAGGGTACAGCAGAGGGCTACAAAGATGACTAGGGGGCTGGAACATCTTTCA
>VFFE01007661.1:621952-646524 GCA_008921705.1 Burhinus oedicnemus | reverse complement strand
CCCCGCAGGTGTGACCCCTCTACGCTTTTCCGCTTCCGACCCTCCAACGGGGCAAGTAACAAATTTGGCTGGCCTTGGTTGTTATAGCAATAAGTATAAGCAAGAGCCTCTCTGCATACCGTTCCTTGGCCTCAGCTATAAACATGGGTCTTATCACTCTGAGAGCGAACAGTTTTCTGCAAAACATGCTGTTAATTTCAGCAGTTAGAAGAGGCCTAGCTAAAAAGAAAAGTTACTGAACAAAATTGTCCTGTTTTACCTCAAACCAGGACACAGGCTTTGTCTCAGGGCTCACGTGTGGCACTTGGCAGGAGCTGCAGTGTTCAGGCTGCTCCTGAACAGAACCATTTTCTTATCTAGAGTCTTCATTGCAGCATCAAAAAAGTAAAAAATGCATGGGGAAAGTCTTTGAGGGGAAAAAAAAAAATCTGAGTTTTGAGTTTGGTCAGGTACTATTCTTATACACGATACATGCTGTCCTGAGGTCTGAATTCAGCATGGGCTTAAATGTTGTTCTTAATAGTTTGACTTTGACACGTAACCAAGTACTTTGTGTATGGGCTTCACTTAGGACAGTTAGCTAACAGTTGGACATGAGTGGCCAAGAAGGGCAATGGCATCCTGGGGTGCATCAAGAGGAGTGTGGCAAGCAGGTCGCGGGAGGTCATCCTCCCCCTCTACTCTGCCCTGGAGTACTGTGTCCAGTTCTGGGCTCCCCGGTTCAAGAAGGACAGGGAACTGCTGGAGAGGGTACAGCAGAGGGCTACAAAGATGACTAGGGGGCTGGAACATCTTTCACATGAGGAAAGGCTGAGGGACTTGGGTGTTTTTAGTCTGGACAAGAGAAGGCTGAGGGGGGATCTCATCAATGCCTGTAAATACTTAAAGGGAGGGTGCCAGGAGGATGGCACCAGTCTTTTTTCAGTGGTGCCCAGTGATAGGACAAGAGGTAATGGGCACAAACTTGAACGTAGAAAGTTCCATCTAAACACGAGGAGGAACTTCTTTACTTTGAGGGTGGCAGAGCACTGGAACAGGCTGCCCAGAGAGGTGGTGGAGTCTCCAACTCTGGAGACATTCAAAACCTGCCTGGACACCGTCCTGTGGAACCTGCTGTAGGTGACCCTGCTCTGGCAGGGGGGTTGGATTAGATGATCTCCGGAGGTCCTTTCCAACCCCTGTGATTCTGTGATTTAGGTTTGTCTCTTAAACTTGGGCAAAGCCAGACTATTTTGCTTGTGTAGCATCAACAGGCATATGTTAATGAAGGGGTAGGATGTGGCTCTAATATCTATGTACAAAGTTAAAATGTCAAAACAAGCATTCTGCTAAATTCTAGCATTAAAGGGAATGTGGGAATTTTGCTAGGTTTAAGGAACCAGATGAAATAAAACATGAACATAAAATAGATTTAATCTTAATATATCCAGCTAAAACCTGCTGTGTGATCCTGTAACCAGAGCACTGCTGGGACACAGCTTGAGGAGCCTGTCCTGGGTCTGGTGTTGGTGAGGGATGTTGGCCATAGCACGGGGCTGCTGTATCCCTGACTTGGGTGGCAGCAGCAGTTCTAACTTTGCTTTGTGTCAGGCCAAGACATCTGCAGTGAAAAGTCTGCTGAAGAACACTTCTCTGGAGTGCTTGTATAATTTTCAGTACAAACGATGTATTTGCTTCAGCCCTTAGGAAAGGAGAGGCATAACTGGATAGCAAAATGATTAACCTGTGTAGAGAATTTGCAAAATTAGATCTCTCCTTGGTTGTCAGGCCAGACACTTCTGTGGCCAGAAAAGCTTCAAAAATTGTTTGTAGTGTAAAAGATGATACTCTTAACTACCTGCTTTAGCTGGTACCACTATAGTACACTATAATTTGAATTACTATTTGGTTTTCTGTCCTGTGTTGTTGGCAGCTCCCATACAGAATCCTTGTTTTAATGTTTATTTGAATGTTTAATTACTCTATAATAGCGCAATAATTACCATGCAGCTACAGAGGAATTACATGGTTGTCTGTACTCTGTAAACCAGTGTCAACCTCATCTGCAAACAAATAATTATGCAGCTAACATACCTGTTTAACTTAAACAGCAATTAGCAGAGAAGCAGGAGAGATGTAAAAAAAGCTGCTTTTTTGTTGCTGCTTTTATAATTAATCCCATGTGCAAAATTCTTTAGTTCCTTGATTTCTTTTACTACCACAATGTTAGATGATATGAACTGGAACCAGGAAAAACATTGCTATAGAATTAAAGGCTGATAAAGCTACCTCTGAACTGTATAACTATATGCAGTGTTATTTATAGCCTGTTATTTCTCTAGCTGCAGGCTGTGATCAAGCAAATGAAAATATTTCTGAATAACTTCACATGTGCTCTGGATGCATCTCTGAATTTTGGGGCCCCTCCTAGAAACTGGGAAGAAAACCACAAGGTGGCAATGTGCACAAGGAAATAAAAAGGCACTGAAATCTGCCTGAAAGCCACAGCACTGCTCAAAGATCAAATTATTTAATCTTGAGATTCAACTGTATTGACACGTGTCCTGTTACAGGAGTTAATATAGGATTTCAAGCATCTGTTCTGTTCTAGAAATATTTTACAAGTGTAAGAATGTAAATTTGGTTTTCCTAGACAAAAAAAAAAACCAACCTGTAAGGGTGAACATTTCTACTTACTACTTTTTTTCATCCTGGTAGAATTCGTCAGTAGGTTTGTGTATTTGCTTTAGGTTCAAATGTTCCCCATTTAATATCTCGAAAACACGTTTTCTTGTGTTGCCAGTTTCCTACTTGGAGATCTATTCCAACACAGCCTCTTCATGCACTTCCAGCACTGCTGGTGTTTGCTCTGGGTATGGGACATAGAAACAGCATTGCAGCTTTTGACCCACCAAGCCCTCCCCTCCACCTTCCCTTGCGTTTTGTGGGGAATGTTTCCAGACTGGAACCCCTGGCAGAGGAAGGACAGCATTTCTTGGGTGCAGCAGGACCTACTGATACACTGTGTGTTTAAGCAGTAGTGTACCGATGATTAAGATGAACTGGGTTTATCCAGTGTAAATCAATTTGCAGGTCTGGTTTATCCTCAGGGATGCTGGGAAACAGTCTTGAATGATGTTTCCTCCTAGAGTGCTGAGTTTGCCTGTTGTATTGCTGTGGGGAGGGCAAAACTGGCTAAATCCAAGGGAATGCAGCTCAAAAACAATTTTCCAGCTTATCCTGGCACCCCAGGAGCAGTGTGGGCCCAGCTGTGACTTCTGCACCGCTTGGCAGCAGGGAAGATGTGTGATGTTGTGGGATCTTGGTGGGGTGATGTGGTGAGCTGGAGCAGCTCACCTGTGGGCAGTTGTCCTTGCGCGCTTTTGCACTGGCCACTGGCCATCCCCTGCGCTAGCCATGTCTGCTGTTCTGGAGCTCTCCTGGCTGCTGGGGCTGGGACCTCTGATGTGCCGAGGTGGGCTCAAAATAGGCAGGGTTCAAGGGCAGCAGCAGGTCAGAGGGGCACTTGGAGTGTTGGCATGGGAAGGCAAATTCCTTGTCCTGCTCCCAAAGCAGTGCCAGGCTGGAAGCTGTCTGTGAGGTGCCTGCCTTCAGGGGCTGGCCAGGTGCTGAGGAGGGCTGGGGAAACATGGGGCTCGGGCTGGTTTTAGGAAACATGACTTTGCATTAAGCACCCATCAGTGCGGAAGAGTCGGGCTTTTGTCTCTTGATGCATGATCGCTGGTGAGAAATAGAGCAGAACTTACCCGGCTTTGGCTTGCTGGAACATAGACATGAACTGCAGGAAGTTTTGAGATGAAAAGTCAGTGATCACCTTCCTAGTGGGAGAGATGTCTTTTTTTTTTTTAGGGAAACACTATCCACAAACCCACTGTTGTCAGTTCTTTCAAAGCAGACCTATTTCATACTCGGTCTGAGTATTTCATACTCTGAGGGAAGGAGGATACTTGGTTCCCTGCTTTTTTTATGAAGTCAACTCATTTATTTGCTCTTCGAAAAGCCTCTTTACAGCCCCTTCAGGACCAGCAGCGTGTGGCTCTGGGATGGGAGGCTGCTCCAGTGCTGCATCCTGTGCCAGGACAGTTCTTCAGCAGCAGGGATGTCTGCAGTAGTCCAAAACTACAAATCCCCCTCCAGTGGAGAAATTAGCAAAATTAAGAGTTTAACTGTTACCCATGTTCTCCTTGAAGCCCAACCTAAAGCACTGAGATATGTTCATGGGTTGTAAGTCAATGCGGTGCAAGGGCAATGTTAGTCTTCTGGCGCAACAAATGCTGTGGATTATTGTGTGTTTGCTAATCTGGGGGCTGCTTATTTCCCTCTGAATATCCCCTAAACTCTTTGCCCAGGAGAAGCCCTGACGCTGCTGGGGAAGCGGCTGGTTTTACTGCCTGTAAACACCAGATGGCATCATGTCTGAGTGATGGGAGCCGGCAATGGAGCAGAGTCAGAAGGAAGCTCAGCTTTGAGTTTTTCTGGGCATGGTTCCAGGCAATAATATCTTTTCCCACCAGTTGTGAGGGATCTGAACTTTAGTTTGCATGAGAAGCTTAAAAAAGCAACTGTTTAAAAAACAGAATCCCTTTTCTAGTTTGTATGGTGCTTGGGGGAGAGCTGGTTCGCAGAGCAAGGCTTCCAAGCAGGCAGCTTGGCATGGTTGGTATGCAAAGAGACCGTGCGTGAGCGCATAGGTTCCCTGAACCTGGTGGGGCTTGGTGTGGGTTTGGGGCTTTCCTAAATGGACTCGGAGGCAGTGACCCTGACATTAATAGCATGCGACAAGCGGGGCTTTAAAGACATTGTGATACATCTTGGCCACGTGGAGAGCAGGACCAAACGCCTCAGAGCAGCGCTGAGCACAGTTTTTACAAAGCTTTGACCGATGTTGCAAAGCCTTGCTGACGTATCTTTCACATCCAGCACTGTCCACCTTCTGTGGGTGTTTCCACCCCTCTGACCATTATGCGGGCATCATGCTGGGGACTTGCAGCTGAAATGCCACCAGCCAGTTCCCAAAAGCTCTCTCCAAATCCCCTGGGAAATGCTCACAAAACCAGCTCTGGCCTCCTGAGTCCTAAACCCCAGCGCCCACCCTGCTGCAGCAGTCTCCTGGCAGCACGAGGAGGGATGCAGAGAGTGGAGCCAAGGCATGCTGTGCTGGGCAGCCTGGCAGCAGAAGAGGCAACTGAAACCCATCCTGCTGAGCCCCAGGCTAGCCCTTCCTCTTAGCTTTCCCAGCTTTTCTGGTCATGCTTTTCAAAATGTTTATATTCTTTTGCTGTTCGAGCATTTTTATGTGTAGCTGTAAAGCTTTGGAAACGCGAGGTGTTTTCCCCCAGAAAGCATTTAAGTGTTTGTTTTTCTGTGGAAAAAGTCAACCCTTTAAATCTGGCTCTCTAAAGATAATATTAGTGAAAAGCTATGCTCTTCCCAAGCACAGCTCCGTGGTAGGGGCAGGTCAACAGGAGGCGAAGTTGCACACTGCCCAATACATCCACGAGCTTTAGCCACTTGATTTGAAACAATTGGTTTTTCTGTGGATTTATAAGGGCTCAGTTCAGCCCAGAAACAAACAGCAAAGATGATGTTCACTTACATTCATCTGTGTCCTGCAAGAGAGGAAAGCAAGCTTCACCAGCCCAGATGATTTTCAAATGAATTGCAGGGCTGGGTGGGGAAGTCAGAGGCTCTTTTCTGAAGAATAGAGCCCTTAGTGTCTGCGCTGCAACACTATTCCCCTTCTGTCCGTCTGTCTTTAGCTCTTTGTTATGTCAACATCTGTAGCTGTGAGTAAATAGCATAAGGGGAGAATACATATTGTACTCCTGCGAAAGCAGCCAGGCTGGGTGGGGGCCAGATGACTGCATGAACTGTGCTGCCTCTGTCTGAAGCGAGGACCGCTGGAGTAAATGCATATATAGGGCTCCCAAAGACCCTCATTTTATGATGAATGATATTGCTTAGTGCTTCATTGACTGGATCCTCAGCTTGTACAAACCAGAATAGCCCTAGTGTCAGTCCTGTGGATATGCTGTGGAGCTGAGCACCTGATGCTGTCATCAAGACAGGATGCACGCACTTGTCTAGTTAATCTATGAAACATTCATGTTTTCTCTTTTCACCTCCCTCCAGATATTGTTTTCAGCTATGCCGGTTCTTACTAAAAAAAAATTGTAAATATTTATAATTGTATAAATGTTCAAAACTGCTAGAAGAACTCATTTTATCAAGAAGGACTTTAAAATCCTGCCCTGCCTGCAGCCAGTGCCACCACCTTGTCCTCTGCCCAGCCAGTGCCACCACCTTGTCCTCTGCCCAGCCAGTTCCAGGCAAAGCTGGCAGCAGACCTGGTCTCAAAGTGAAGGAGCTCTGCTGTTTTTGTGGAAATAGGCAGCTGAGGGAGGGGGGAAGGAGATGGTTAGTGACTGCAGAGGGGATGGCTGCTGCGATCTTGGCTCTTGCAGGCCCCTGGAGATGTGGTGTGGGAGATTGACAGCGAGATGCTCGCTAGCTCTGGGGCTTACAGAGACCAGCTAAATGTCACCCAGCTGCAGGAAGGACGCAGCCCCGGCAGAGCACCTTCTCTGAGTGGTTTGCTGTGCATGGGGAGCAGCTAGATAGCGCTGACATCGGTCCAGGTGGCATTTCCCTGCTCAGGGAGCCAACTAATGAGCAACTGATCATCTGTTTCAGTGCAACCTCAGAACACACTCTTTCCAAAGGGAAAATATGGCCACAAGTACTTGCTGAGTAAATATTGTTGTGAACTATTAGTTAGGCTGCAACAGTAAACTTTGGAAGATGTGCTTCATCTCTCTTCTTTATTTGGCTGCTGTTGTATAGCTCTTAAATCAAAATGCCATCTTCCTTGGAGCTATTTCTGGCAACCCTAGCCGCTCCTGTACAGGGGGTGCTTTTGCTGGGTCATACTGTGGGTGAACTGTTCGGCTTCACAGCTGTGTTCTTACTGAAGGGGCCAACATACCTCATATCTGAGTTCGCCTTAAAGATGCTTTTGTTATTTGCGGCATCCTTGCATCTAAAGATGTCAGGACAACTACATCACAGTGCCAGGTGCTGTGCAGGCATGTGGTACGAGGAATCTGTCTCCAAAGTGTTGATAAACTCGTTAGGCAAAGGGCAAGCAGGATCCCCAGGGAGCCACCTGGGGTCAGGCAGCAGTTCTGGGCAGGGCAATTTAACATTGCTGGCACAAGCTGAAGGCTGGAGCTCAGGTGAAACGTGGTTAGATAAAATTTTACTTAGACCTATGATCAAAATGTGTCCTGTAGCTCCTTTTGAACAGAAGCATAATGTTAGCGGCTGGGAGTCTGCAGAAATACCAAGCTCCTTGGATGAGCAACTTGATTCTCCCACCTAAGGGCATGTTTGCATCACAAGTAATGGAAGTTGAATCAGCTGTGCCATCATGAATTTTGCTGTGGGCTAATCTGTCCTGCCTCAGAGAGATGAGGGGGCTCAGGTATTTTCTCTGTGCTGTTCTGCCATCTAGCTGTATGTTAAGTAAATACATTTAAAAATAGATTGATTCCACAGCCCTAAAGGGGAATATGGGTCAGTTCTCTCTGAATAGAAACACACTTTCCCCCCATATTCAGTTGAGCTATTTCCATACCCTCTGTTAAATTAGCTGTGTAATTATTCCTTCCACTGAAGTTCGCATTTGTTAGCTTCCACAGACTATATTTTGTGTGTATGTGTCGGACTAATACATAGCATTTCTCTGTAGCGCTGTCAGATAGCTAGGAAGGACCCAGGCACTGGATTTGTCTATTTTAAGAAGTGTTGAAAAGAAGTAGCTGGAAGACTGGCTCCATAACCTGATTTACAACTTTCCTGTCTTTTTTTTTTTTTTTTTTTTTTTACAAGGCGAGAGTGATGAGGGAGTCTTCAAGGGAAGTTCTCCAGGGAAAATCCTGCCTGCATGTCCTGATGCAGCAGCCAGTACACTGTTAGTAGCCATCATCTCAACACCTTGTGGCTAGAAATTCTAGCACTGGCATTGGTATTTCACATCTAAAATGCATACATATATTACTTTATAGAAAATAAACTGAGGGTGAGAAGGGACCTCTGGCCCAGCCTGGGCTATAATACGGGAGTTTGACTTTCAGTGTCACTGACCCTCTGTGACACCTCTGGACTATGCTTCCAAAAGAGGGATTCAAGGGTGGTGTGAAGTCATCCCTTGGTGGCTGGTTCTGGCAGTTAATTTGTGAGATTTGTAAGTGAGGGTCTCCGTTCTGCAAGCATGTGAAGAGTGGCACAGCTTCCCTTGGGCAGCTCATCCTGCTGGGCTGGGGCACAGTGGCTGAGATTTAAGCAACCTGAGCCTCTGAATGGGATGTTGGACTTGAACCGCAGATTTGAGCGCTTTTTCTTGGATTTGCTATTGCACAGTTCACCTGGATCAAATTCTTGCTGTTTACCTTCTGCCTTTTTTCCTTGTGTACTTAGACTTCGGTCCCCTTGGGGCATGGTCTGCCTCTCATGAGTTGTCCATATGATGCCTTGCAAGATCTCAGATGTGGCCTGACAATATTGCTATAGTGCTAACAGCTAAGGGAATAGGCATTAGCATTAAGGAGATATAGCTGAGTAAATACGTGTATGTTCCACTATTTACAGAACACTTAATTATTTTTGATAGCTAATTAGTGTTTTCTCTATTTTGACTTTTTTACTCTAATATAATACATGCTACAAAAGATGGTTCCTGTGGGATAGGGTTTCCTTCCCTTTGAAAGGAGCCTTTACCTGTCTTTTTTGTTCTGGTGCATTCAGAAATGCTGTCTGAAGGCCCACTAACCATTCTCTTGGTTGCAGCTGATTTTCTTCCTCCTTTGAAGGCTTGACAGTGGATTTTGTTTCCATTGAGCATAAGGGGAAGACTTTTTAAAAGCACAGAGGACCGTAAGGAACCTAATTTCACTGGAAGGTTGGGTGCCTAATTGCCCTTTGTGCCATTAAAAAAATCTCCCCATATGCGTTTTGTTTTGTTTGTGGGCTTTTCCCTCCCCACATGGGCAAAAATCGATTGATCAATGTTTGTTACAAAGTTATGAACAAACGTCTCTGGTCTCACTGATGCATTGATGTCAGCGCAGTGTGTTCTCCTTGCTAACAAAATTAGTTGCAAAGTCAGCAGGAGGCTTGCGAGAACACAGAGCGTGGGTTTTGTTTGCATAGCACACAGGGCTGGCTGCTGCTTAAATAACAAATCATCCCTCTCTGCTCGCAGATCTTCTGATGGGTGGCGGTTTTTGGTTTTGTTTTAGGGATTGTTTGAATAAAAGGTCATTTACTGCTTTATTGAGGGGGAAAAACAACAGTGTAAATGTACAGTGGTGTACTGCACACTGGGGTTTTTCAGCGGGTCCACAAAGGAGGTGGTGTGCGGGAGCTGTAAACAGCCCCAGCACACCACGCGTGAACACGTGGCTGTCAGCCATGGGTGCTGAGCGGGATGTGTGGGGTGCTCAGCACCTTCATGGGACCCAGCACTGCAGAGACATGTGGGATGCGTGGGGTGCTCAGCGCCTTCATGGGACCCAGCACTGCAGAGACATGTGGAATGCGTGCGGTGCTCAGCATCTTCATGGGACCCAGCGCTGCAGAGATGTGTGGGATGCATGGGGTGCTCAGCATCTTCATGGGACCCAGCGCTGCAGAGACATGTGGGATGCATGGGGTGCTCAGCATCTTCATGGGACCCAGCGCTGCAGAAACATGTGGGATGCGTGCGGTGCTCAGCATCTTCATGGGACCCAGCGCTGCAGAGACATGTGGGATGCGTGCGGTGCTCAGCATCTTCATGGGACCCAGCGCTGCAGGGACACACAGGTTGTGCGGGGTGCTCAGCACCTTCATGGGACCCAGCACTGCAGAGACAAGTGAGTGGGGGAGCTGCCAGTCCATGTAGACAATGGGCATCCCATCCTGGCTGTGCAGGACCTCCTGTGTAGCTGTGCCCTGGAGAAGAAAGCCAAGCAAAGGAGAGGGGAGGAGGGCTTTGGTGCTGGCACGACTGTATTTAGCTTCTCTTGCCCCAGTGGGCTCAGTTCTGGCAGATGCCGAGTGCTTGGTCTCTAATTAGCAAGGTGCAGATGCCATTGTCACTGGGATGTGGCGTGTACCCAGAGATAAGGGTGCGGTTGGTGAATCAGGTATCCTGCAGGAGCAGGTTCAGAACAAGGTTATTCTACCACTCAACTCCCAACAGGGCATGACAACAAGGACCTCATTCATACTATATCTTGCAAAACCAGAGATTGCTGTTTGTGGTCATGTTGCGCAACCCCCTCACCTTTAACTGTTGGTGGTTCCGAAGATGATTGGTCCCTTGAAAACCTTCAAGGTTTCATGCTAGAATGGCATGAGTCTTGAACACCCAGGTCAAATAGGCTGTCACTGGAACAACGATGTATTGGTGCTCTAACCAGTCCCCCCCTCCACATGCTCTTCCAATATTTAACCTGCACATTTACCGACTCATCTTTAAGTGTTCTGGCTGAGACTTGGTATTAATGACTGCTAAAGCAGGTGGTATTTGTCACCCTAGATGTTCCCATTTAACTCCTGCCTCTCATGTGGGGCTTGCTGCTGGTGGGTGCGAGCAAGTCCTCTCCTGACACCCTGCTCGGGCCCAGGGGATCACACTGCAGGGGCAGGTGGAGATCCTTGGGGATGGGCTTCAGATTTGGATGGGATCACAGACCCAGGTTAGCCTGAAGCCTATATGCAGTTTCTGCTGTTGCTCCTCCAGTGGGACGGCTGCTTGGTGCCACACCTCCACCATGGACGTTGCTTCCATCTGTGACCTATTTGTAGGAAGACAAGAAAGTAAAAAGGGTTGGGTACTGGCTGGTGTGGGCATCTTTGCCTCCCTGCCTGGTCTGCGGATCAAACGTGCCCGGAGGATGGAAAGGTGGCTTGCCGGCAGTTCTGTATCTGCTGCTTGCGTACAGTTCATTTGTGATGAGCCTCTGATCTACTGTACTCTCGCAGCTTTTATCTTTCTCTTTTCCTGCTAAATTTCAGTCTTTAAGTCTTGTAGTAGTATTAAGCTATCTTATGTTTTGCTTCACTTACAGTCAATATTTACATGTTATTTTTAATGTATGTAAATGACATGTACTGTTAACACTGTAACAAAATGTAATTATCGCTTCCTCCCACCTCTTTCTCCAATGTTTCTTGGGTTTCTGCTGTAACAGCAGGAACCAAAAATGTGCAAAATGAAGAGATATATTTTTAATTTATGGGAATTCTTAAAAGCCTTCTTTTGGTTCAGATTAAACTCTACTGCAGGTTCAAGGGAAAGTTTA
This sequence comes from Burhinus oedicnemus, assembly GCA_008921705.1. Lineage (NCBI taxonomy): Eukaryota > Metazoa > Chordata > Aves > Charadriiformes > Burhinidae > Burhinus > Burhinus oedicnemus. The sequence continues at coordinate 635,176 of VFFE01007661.1, read as the reverse complement.
AGAAAATCAATTTTCCCAGGCTAAAAAGAGCAAAACCACTGCAGTTTATTATAGTGTCCTTTGTTACTTGAATCAATAGGTCTGTTCCCATGAATGGCTGAATTATCATTTTTTTATATAATGTTAGTATACACACAGACTTATCTCCTCCAGACTGTATTGTTGAACCTGCAGTAAAATGTTTTTGATCATTAACAGTTTCTTGCTCTTATCCTTGTTTAATTTTTTCTGTAGCTGAGTCTTGCTCTGAGCTTGAAATGCAGTGATTATTCCCTGCTGTGGCACTGGCATGAAGTATAAAAATGTTTCAAATAAATTAATGTTTTTCCAAGAAACAAGAAATGTCAAGCATAACACTAGCTAAATGCAGCATTATTTGTGTTTCTTTTTGACTGGGAATATCTTCAAATTGTCTGTTCCAGGATCGTTAACAGTGAGAGGAAGCATACCTATCTTAGCAAACAGCCGCGTTTTGGAAGAAACGGCTTGGATAAAATGCATCTGAGGAAGAGCTGATTGGTTTTGTCCCATCCTGAATCAGGGTAGGTATTTCCTTCAGCGCTGTGTGGGCTGCAGATGCTGTGTGAAGAGCCCTGTCCCCCTTTGCCTCTGCGGGAGGAGTTATTTTCCTTCCAGGTATTCCCACCCCTGGATGGGGATGGGAGTGTTTGTGTGAGCAGAGGTTACAGACCTGTAGCAGGACGGGTGTGCTGGTACCTCTGCGTGAGAGGTGTGATGGGAGGACACTCTGCTAGGAGGCTTTTTTATCGCCTTTGGTCGTTCTGCTGTCTTAATTATGATATTGCAAATCGCCTTGCAAGGACATGATCCCTTCAAGAACCAGGCAGGACATGCCTCAGAAAGGCTGACTCAAAACAAAAGGCTTTTTCTGTTTTGTTTCCGTAATTCATACTTATTACTGCTTTGTATTTTAAGCATCACCTTTTCCACTTACAAACAGTTACGTTATTAAAAAGATATTTTCAGCTGATAGTAACCTTGGCAGTAGTTGTCAAGGCTAATAGTTTGACATTTCAGATCACCCACAACTAATCAGGCGAACGTGGCGGCACATCTGAGAGAGCCATTAGGGATGCGTGGCCGCAGCGCGGTGTGCCCAGGCAGTGCTGGCAGCTGCTCTGTAACCTGCCGGATCGCCCTCGCTGCCTGGGCATGTGGCAGAAGAAAAAGGGCTTTCAAAGGGCTGGGGAGCACCCAGCCCACCAGGGCGTGAGCGCTGCTCTTGAATGGCATGTGTGGTATGCGCCGTCTTCCCTTCCAACTTCTGCAAGAGGCTTTCTCCATCTCCTGAACAGCTGGAGTTGTGGAGACCTTCCACAGGGTCTCCCGCCTATCACCCAAAATGATTTGTGGTCAGTGGTTTCCACAGTTCTCTGCCTTTCTGGAAGCTAAGGGAAGTTCCAAGAAGCCACACATTGTATCCAATCTCTCTGAAATCCTCCAGTCCCTGGGCACCCAAAAAAAGGGAAAAAAAAGGAGCAAATAATTTCTTGCTTCTCAGGTCTCCTGTGTGGCAGAGTTGCTCAGCATATTTCGTGAAGTGTTTGAGCTTGTTGCTTGCTGAGGAAATAGCATTTCTGTGCAGGTACTGGCCAGGCTTTGCATCTGCAGTCTAGTGGGGAAGAGCTTGGTGCCCTTTGGAAGCCACCTGAGCAACTGCGGCTCTGCCCCAGGAATCTGACGCGTACCTCTCTGGGCCTCTGATTTTGTCCAGGAGGGGGAGGTTATGGCAGACATCTTGTTCTGCAAAATGCTCTGAGGTATGTGATAATTTATTTAAGCACAAGTGTGAGGTGATCTATAGCATGTTGGAGTGCAGGACAGGTGGGTTCTGGGCTGAGAACCAGCTTCTGCAAAAGTCTTGACATGGGCTTGGGACTAGAAATGGGAAAAAAATCCTACCTTGGCATCTCACTAGCTGGCCTCTGTGTGATGGTGTGGATACAGTGTAGGCTGACCTGCATAGGTCATATTCTGTTTCCTAAAAAGCTCAGCTGATGCTGCATTTCCAGGGATGCACCCAGGGTAAACCCTCATCAGATGGCCGGTTCTCTCCAGCAGGCGAAACCACCCTTCCCGGGTTGTCTTCGCTGGTGACTTTTCTCTGGTCCACTGAGAACCTCTCAGCACCTGCTCTGGTTTCATGAAGGGCACAAGCAGCTGCCTGGCCTTGCACTTATTTAATAGGACAAAGCCGTAAAGACAGAGTTCAGGGCTTCTTTGTGGCTTTGCCTTTGTAAAGAGCTTTGCTGCTGCAGAGCATGTCCAAAACGCACTGAATTGGCAGAGAAAGATGCAGGTGAGGTCTCTGCTAATCTCCATGTAATCTTCAAATGATTGAAGTATCCAGTCTTAGTGATGGCATGAAGAAGTCCATGTTGTGTGCGGTTCCTCCAGTGCCCACTTAAAGATAATGTGTTTTCGTGGACACAGTTCAGCATATAAAAGACAAGTCTCCACCTGGTTACAGCACCTTGGAGTAAATGATGAATGCTAGGACTCTTGTTTCTGTTTTTTCCTCTTCAGAAACAGGGAAATAGAAGTAGTTTAATATGTCTGACACTTCTGTAACTAAACATTTGCTTGACACCCAGCTGGGATCATTAAAGAAAAGGTGCAAGGTGTTTATGGAGCAAATCTAGTGTCACAAACAAGCTTTTTTCCTGAGTCTATCTAAACCAGCAGCACTGCCCATATGTTACATGTGAAACCTGGGGGCTGTATCCACCCACAGGAGCATGTAGGTCTTATTTCTAATTGTGTTGCATCATGGTAATGGTCTGAGGGAAGAAATTTGTCTGGGATATGTTCTTTTTTTTTTTTTTCCTTAGCACTCTGATCAATAAGAATGTTTCAGTGATATCTTTATTCATTTTAGCTGGGGTTTTGTGAAGCTCAGAGCATAATATCCTTGTGTCCCTGATGCTTTGTCCGAATAGCTGGAGCCCGGAAGAAAACTTTGATTTTTCTCGATGCCCATGACCACTGGCTCCTGATGCCAGTTCGGATGTTTCAGCCTTCTGGGGCTAATTTATCTGTATCTCAGCACAGACTTGTGGCTTCTTCAGACAAGCATTTCAAATCCAAAGCCTGTGCATTCCTGTGTGCTCTTCATGCAATCCAGCTCACTTGCTGGGGCTGCTATGGCAATTAAATTGTCCCCATATATAGTTTAGTATTATATTATACTTTTAACCTGGCTATTATAAAAATATTGTCTATATATGTATCATGACTTTAAAAGTAGCAAAATAATTTGCAGGTATCTTTTCATTACAAGGTTCACCCAGTGACTGGTGACAGGCAGCATATTGGCCAGGAATAGTTAAAAATAGTTGATTGACTTTAATGTGGAGGGTACTTAACAAGGACATGCATCCTATTTATCTATGACTAGAGGGTGGAAAGCAACAAGTAAGCCAAAACTGAAAGTGCAGTTGGGCTGCTATATGCCTCTACTCCTGATGTATAGATACTGTTTTCCTGCTCTGGACATGGAGGTATTGCATTGCGACCTGGGCTTGTGCATTCCAGACACACGAAAACCCTCCAGTGCACAAATTTCAGAGGCATTTGGAGCTGTGGCTGGAAGAAGGAAACTTTGGGTGGATGCTGAGAATGCTAGGAGTGAAAATGTCCAGTGTAGTTTGTGGGAAATCCCTACTGGGGTATCCTAGCATGTCTTATTCCTTTGCCGGGAGGATGCCTGGGTATCTGGACCACTTTTGGCTATACCTCATTATTCAAATAATGCCTCATATATGCCCTAGGCAAATACCTTGTTAGGGAGTTGGAAGAAAAACTGTGTCAGCTATGGGTTTGTGTTGCGTTCGAGCTCCTGCTGTTTGCACGTGCCTTGTACTAATGGAAACACTTCTTCCTCTTTTCTACCCTTTGACAACTGCTTGAGTTTTGGGGAAAGAATAAGGAGAAAGCATGAACTAAACATCTTTGTTTTCTGGGATTTTTCCTCATTGGCTTAATTGCAATAACATTTATATCGCATAATATAGTGCAGCAGGGTTGTAATTTTCCTATCATCTAAATTGCAGGCTGAAAATTGTGTTAAGGAAGGACTGTAGAGAATGAATTGCTGCTTTCAAAATGACTACTGTTAACTGACAATGTGACCGGCAAATGGTTACCAAAGGCAGGGTGAGTTTGCGTATAACGTTAGTGAACTCTAGCATGGTGTTTCTAAACACATCTCAGCACACACTGAATAATACATTTTTAACTAAAAGCAAGTGTCTCTCTTCAAACACGCCCTTTAAAGAAAAGACACGTTCAATATGCCTAATTCTGTGTCTGTTTATTACTGAAGGAAATACAATTAAAAGGGACCTTTTGAATTCAATTTCCACTGTTATTTGTGAATGTTTTTATGTCCCTGTAAGACCCATCAGCTTTACCTGTTTCTAAGCAGCTTGGCTTTCCTGGGGTGGTGATTTCAGTGATGTTCATAGAGGACACAAAGGGCTGCTTCCCAATAGCCAAACAGTCAGTCGGATGAGTTAGAGAAACTCATTGATGTAATTTAGGTCCTTTATGAAACCCCAGTGCTTCAGCTCTGACCTCTGAAATACCTGTCTGCCTTGGTACAGGTAAGCGATGGGCTGGAAACGCTGCTTTGACATTTTGTGAAATCTTCTACTTCTGTATTTGAATACAGGTAGGATATGGAAGTCAAAATGATAGTAATTCAAAAGGTTTTAACACAAATTAAGTCATGTCTGAATATAGGGCTTTCAAAATGTACCTGTGGTCTGTGCTCACAAGGAAAACGTTTTTATGGATTTTAAGTTAGTAGTTTCTGGGTGGAGTTGGGATGTTTATTTTCTGCATTTTGGCTACTAAGAGAGATTTTCGCTTAGTTTTAGAAACACAAATGTTGTGAAGCTGGCTTTTTAAAAAGGAACTTAATTTTAGAAAGGAGACCAGGGCAGAGCATCATCTGGATTTTCAAGTCTGCCAGTTTGGGCCTGGAGGGTTTGCCTGGATCCCATCTGGTTGGTCCTGTGGTCCCATGCCATTGGGGTCTTGGTTTTGCATGTAGATCCCGTAACATCTTGATGTTTTGGTTCAGGCCCATACCTAATGTTAATAGGAAGGGGTTTATTTGTTGAGTGAATGGGAGCGCTGTGTGATGAGGAAGAACAAAAAGCAGACAGTTTCGTTACTGTACGCTCCGATTTGCTTTCAGGCTTTTCTGGTTCAGTCAACTGCGATGCTTTGCTGGACACGCTAAAATGCATTAAAGTGCCTGGCGCGTCAAACACCCGAAGTCCTGTGGCGTAGCTGGGAGATGCTGCAGCATGCATATTCACAGCGCCTCTGCCTTGGCCGGAGGCATCAGGGAACATATCTCCTGGTAACGCAGAACACCATAATAAGTATAAGAACCATAAATAAGGGTTCAGAATAAGTAAACGACCAGTTAATTTAATGTGACGGATGGCTTTCATGTATTAGAATAATTCTTATTAATTGTTTTGAAAAAAAACAGTGTGGTCATATTCAGAATGCATACAAGCAGCTTGTGAAATTGCCTATTTAATTAGTGGGTTTTGCAGGGGTACAAAAAAGTTGCTGAATTAACTTTTCTTCTCATTGAATAGTCCAGCTCTGTGTGTAAGCATGTATTATCTCCATCTTGCTTCCAAGCTTAGTTTTAGCTGCCAGGGAAAAAAAATTGCGGTATGCGAGTCTTTTCTTAATTTTTATATACTATTCCACAATGCCATCAGGGTTTCATTTTTTCTAAAGGTACTAAACAGGGTTAGTTGAGTAAAAAGCATACTGTGGCTCTCTTGCTTATGCTCTGGTTGGTCTGTAAATTAGTTCTGTAAACATTACTTACAGCAAGTGTTAAGCTCCTTGTACCAGATAAAGGAACTAAATGTGCTGGGAATAAAGCCTTCTGCATGTATAATTCTGCCACAAGAAGTCTTTCGATTATTTAAACCTCAATTTTTTTCATCTTTCCATGACTTCTCGCTGGAAGAACTTTTTTGCGCATCACCAGAGCCAAGGCCTTAAAGTTTTGAAGCACCAGGTGAAGAAAGCAATTTCATGGTTCATGCCACCATTAATGTTCTGTTGTAATCTCCAGCGAGCAAGCCCCTTCCATTTAAGTTCGGGATAATGAAGGGTTTAACTTTTCGGTTCTGTCAAATTAGTTGTGGGAGCGAGAAGAGTGGCCCGCTTCCCTTTTGGTTTTGCGGAGATTGCCTGCACAGACAAATAAGTGAGCATTACAGGTGATTCTTTCTTTGCGCGGAGGTAGAGAGGTTCCATTTATTGCCATCAAATGCATTAAGCTGGAAGTCAAAGCCCTTAGCTTTTTGCTTGCTGCTAGTCTGGACCAGAAGACAATCAAACCATAAGGGTCATTTTCTGCATGAGCTAACCTTTTCCTCTCTTATGGTTTGAAGCCTTTGTTGACAATGAGATGCTCAGTGGGAACATTAAATTAACACTTCATATTCGTGGCTGTAAATTTACTGGCAAGCTGAGGAAAAGTCAGGGAAAACAAACACTCCATCATTTCTGCTTCATTTAGCTGCTGAATGGGGACACTCTCACCTGCAGAGAAAAGAGGTCAGGGCAAACAGGGATAATTTTAATCTGACTCTCAGCCTAGTCTTTAGTGGCAGTGGATTGTGTTGCATTCTGTGCTGAAAGTAAAGGTGAGAGCGAGGTGAGAGCAAGAAAATGGATAAGTACTATGTGAAATGCTTAAGAGACCTTGTCGCAGGCAGACAGGGATGGATGGCTGGGCTGGTTACTACGGAAACTAGCAGGCTAAATACTATTAATTTTGCAAACTACAAAATCAGTTTGCTCTCAGATAATAGCTGCATTAAGATTTCCTTGTCAGCCACGAGATAACGCTGAATTCCTCTGCTGAAGGTTTAAAAAACTGACCGTTTTTCTTTCACTCCAAGATAACGATGCTCCATGGTGACTTCATCCAAGTCATGTGTTAAATGTCTCCTGGCTCTTTCCCAGGTCATGGTGATGGTTTTCAGGGGCTGATGGGCAAATAATGCTTGTTTGCTGCAGTGCTGACTAATGTGACAGCACTTGGTTGTCACCAGCTGCTAGTGTGTGTGATGTTGGTGCCCAAGTTCCCAAAATACTCAGGGTGTCCCAAAATACTCGGCTGTTCATGGGTTTTGCCTTATTCTGTCAGCAGATGAATGTTATAAATTCTGTGAAGAGGGAAACCTTGATTACAGAAAGGTGTTTGGAGATCAGGAGGAGATGGTTGAAACAATATGTGTTTGATCGGCAGCACTTGCATTTGCTTGTGTTGCTAGATATCCATGTTTGTCAAAAATCTTCTAGTAAAAGGGTTTCGATATTTGAATTTTGGTGGGTGTTGCTTCTCCAGCAGGATTCAAGCCCAATGATGAAGAAGGAAAAGGTCCAATTTTTGGAAGTGGAGCAGAGAGGTGAGGCACCTGGGAGCAGGATGGCATTTTGGAGGATGGGGCAAGCGGGGAGTTGGCCATTTCCAAATGGAAACACCATCTTTTCTTCCAGCTGCAAGGGCAGCTCCTCCTGTGTGCTCCCCCTGGGGCAGGGCAGCTCCCGGGGAAGGGGCCTGGGCTGCTGCGGGGGTCCCGGGGACCTGCCCGGTGGTCCCGGCACTGCCGGGCTGCGTGTGAATGCCTTGTGCTGCTCCTGCCTCATTTCCCGCGGGGCAGCGGGGTCAGGCTGGTGTTTAGCCCATGATAATGATCTCGTTAGGGAGCTGAATGGACCACTGGCTGCCCCAGTGGGGCTCACCCAGGAGCTGGCTGCCTGCCGGTTGGGCTGAGCATCCCCGGGGCGGTGGGAGAGCCGGTGAGAGGGAGGCAGTGAGCAGCAGAGAGAAGGAGATTAAGAAGCTGAGAAAGTGACAAGCCGATAATAGAAAACACTTTCAATAGTCGTAATCCTTGACATGCAAGGACAAATAGGAATGCTTTTGTTCTCGAATTTAGATTAACTTTCGGTTCAGGAGTAAAACTTGGTACCAAGTACCTTGGTACGCCTGCGTCTCCCAGCGCACCACGCAACATGCAAGTTCGTAGTTCATTGCCACTGACCTCCTGGAAGTGCTCCTTTACACAGCGATCGAGGGAAGCAGCGCAGGCAGATAACGGTGTGGGGGTGAAATGTGAAGCACAAGATGATTTTCAAAACTAGCTTTTCCTCTGTTTCGTATTGGGAAGGCTTTTCCTCTGCTGCAGCATCCCCAGCCTGTCCACACCAAGCAGAGCTGGAAGCATCGTTTAATAAATTTCTTAGTGCACTTAGGAGAAAACAGGCTTCAACAAGAGGGCTTTGCAAATCAGGCAGTTTGTATGGGCACGCGACTCCTCGGGAAAGTCTGAGGCAATGAGAAAAGACTTATGTGGAGCGGTGACATTTTTATGATAATTAGAGATGTTATAGGGAGTAACAGTAAAGGGAACTGCATAAAATAAAAATATAATAAATTCAAATACAACTTATTTTTGGCCAAATGGCTTTCTCATCCGATTGCAGGGAATTGCAATACAATACAACAGTGCTACAGATATTTTAATTAACTTTTCCTGGCTGCTGACAGGCCGGAATAAATGTCTGTTTACCTGTGCTTGGGAATTTGGAGTGTGAGCAAGGGCCTGGAGAGGAAAAGATGCTCCCCCGATGGCAAGAAGGGGGAGATTTTAAGATACTTGAAGCAAACTGGGAGGAGGAGGGTCAGTTAACTAAAAATCTCTCCGAAGGTAACCAAGTGTTGCTGGGAATACTGTGCATGGCTTCTCCCCACTGCCGTGAAAAAGGCGGCTGTGAAATAAACAGCAAAAGAAATGAGCTACATTAGCCAGACTAATGAATTCACAAATTGTTAGCAGACTCGGGGTGCCTGACATCCTTACTGAGGAGGGCAAAGGCATCAAAACACATCCCCCCTCCCGGGCATTCCTGCTGGTGGCCAAGGAGATGAGCCGAGGTTCCCTCAAAGGCTGGTGCCGAGGGAGGAGAGAAAAATGCGGGCAGGCTACGTGGGCTGAGGGTGGCCGGCCGGCACGGGCAGCAGCCCTGGGCTGGCAGACAATGGTGCTTCACCGAGGCAGGGCTCCTGAGCCCGGGTCTTATCCGGTGAGGATGACTGACAGCCTTATCTTGTGATCTCCTAGCTGCTGAGGATGTTCCTGTGCTGGGCACCCTGGGGAGCCCCGCTGGGGCCGGCAGGCTGTGCTGGAGGAGGGCAGGGCAGCTGGGGAGGTACGCTTTTCCTTTTCTCTCTTCCAGCTGGAATGGGCGTTTGCCGCAGGTGTTTCTGGAGGTGCCGCCTCTGCGCAGCCCCCAGCAGGTCAGAGCACTGTGCCAGGTTTCAGGACCCGCTGGGTGCTGTGCTGTGTTGGACGCTGGGATGGGGTGGCTGGCACCCAGCCTGCCTCCTTTCCTCCTCCTTCCGATGTGCTGCCCTCTGCAAGGCTGAGGGCATGTCCCCAGCTAGCCAGCCTCACAGGGCACGCCGCTTTACAAATCCATAATGTGGGCAAAGTCGTTAACTGGGGGTTTTAATTTCTTAATCTGAGCCCGATCTGAGACAAGTGCTGCTCTGGAAAGTCTGAGGAGGATGATGATGTGTCCTTTTTGAACCTCAATAGTTGATGGTGGCCTTGAGTCAGTGGTAGCTTGTGTTGGAGTTTTACTCTTCAAGCTCAGAGCTCAGCGAGCTCCAGTTCTCCATGTCATCAGATAGACATGGGCCTGCCGTGGCTGTAGGAAACTTGCCTTGCTCCAAGTTGGCAAATATTCACTTGAACTTATTTTTTTAATGGAGGTCAGGTTGGCTACATCCACTCCTTTTGCTTGGCTTCCACCGATACAGATTTAGGAGGTGGAGGGTTGACAAGAGTATGGCATACTCAGTTATCAGTGGATTTATGAATTGTGGCAAAAATGGGGTCTTTGCTGTAAACCCAGATTGCAAACTCACTGCTCATTCATGACAAGAGCAGCAGCGGGGCTGTTCCCAATCACTGCTTGAATTTTGGTTTGGAGTCTCACACTTGACTGCTCCTAGCAATCCATAACTGTTCAAGTTACTTACAGGAATTTTGGGGGTTCAAATGCAGCCTCGTTGTGGGGAGGTAACACTCCTACACAAGCTGGAATGAAGCAGCTAGGCCTGCCTCATGGGCATTTTGCCTTTGGAAAATGCTTCATACACTAGGAAAATCTGCAGAGCTCAAGGCTATGGGATCCTTAAGTCATTGCTGCAGAGGACATCTGGTGCAGATAGCCAGCTCAGAGGTAAAAATCATCTGAGATTTCCCATGAGGACTTTTTGCATATAGTAGCAGAGACATTGTCGTTGAGCAAAGTGCTCCTTTGGTGTATCTCTACCCTCTTGGGGAAAGGGGGGGTGTGGATTTTGGGGAGTGGGGTGGGGGGAAGAGAGCCCAGCCTGGGATCAGGGCCTGGTGGTGGGTCCCTCTGGTCCCATGCTGGACCTGGCTAAATGCGTGAGACATCTGAAGAGCAAAGAAGAGTAGTGGAGTTTGTCTCCCATTATCTCAGAGCAGCTTTTTGTGGGTGCAAGCTGTTCGAAGCTGTACTGATGGATGATCATGTCCAAACCCAGCAGTGCTGCTGGTGAGCTGCCAACATCTAGGAAGGAAGGTCTTCCTCAGAGGAAGGTGCTGCTCAGCCCAAAGCTTTGGGAGCCTGGGGTCTGGCCCAGGGTTGCTGTTTCCAGAGGAATTGCTGGAACAGGCAGGCATGAGGAGTCCAGGGTTGAAGCTAGCAGAGCTCCTCAGGTGCCCTGAGCGGTGGGATGTGTGGGGTGGGCAGGGGCGGTGCTGGGGCAGGATCTCCTTGGCATGGCTCTGAGCAGCCCTGTAACCTCTGCGTCCATGGGGTGGGCTTACACCAGCTGATCTTGCCTTGGGTGCAGAGGAAGAGTAGCTTTGCCTCTGTGAAAATATTACCATTTATTTTACTGGCCTCTTAAAAGATAAGGCTGAAACATGCAGTCCTGCAGTTGAGAAGAGAAAATAAAGAGGATCAGACACAACCCCCATGTACACATGATAATTTCTAGTCTTGGCTTATCTTGTAGGAATTATAAGATACCGAGTAGGAAATAAATCATAATGTCAGGAGCAAATGCCATTTTCTTTCTTGGTGTGATTTGCAGCATCCCAGTCAAACAGAGAGATTTCATTCCCTCTTGTAGGATTCTCCCCTTTAATTGAATTATGCCCTGACTAGCAAATGGGATTCATTCTTTGAGATACAGGGAAATTACCGTTTGATGAAACAATGCTTTCCTACTTTCTCACCTGCACAAACATCCTTCAGGAAAACTATTATGCAGATATCCTTGATTACAGACTATTGTTCCTTTTGATCTCTAGCTTCGTTTATCATAATCAACAACAATGTAATACCGCATGAATATTATACAGCAAGTGCACAGGTGCATTTGAACTGTCCTCGGCAATTGTTTGCTGGCTATTTTCTTAGAACTTCAAACGACTTTTTTGGTTCTATTTAACATGCTCTCTGCTGCAGACAGCTAATTGACAGGCAGATACTGTATATCACTAAATCGCTTGCTGTATCACAGCATCTTTATTCACTTCCTCTTCTCAGGGGTGGGGCATTTCAGAATAATGCTAACGACCACCAGAAACCTGATTTCCTGATAAATTATGAACTTCAGTAATCTGAAGTGATAGACTTCTGTGCTCAAATCTGTGTTGCTACCACAAGTGAAATGGTGAGTATTACAATTATTACAATTCACGATTTGAAATATTGACTCTTTTGTAACTACAGCCGTAGGTCTTTTGAGGTATGTTTTTCAGATTTGTAGTGTGTTAAGTGATCTTTGTCTTGAATTCAAACTTTCATTTAATTCCTGATTCTCACAGTTGAGAAGAAATTGAGAGCCCAGAAGGCAAAACCCAGAAGGCAAGTGAGAGAAGCCAACCTGTATAATCATTAATTTTCAGCTGATGCAATGGTTTGGGGGGGGAAAAAGCTGATCCCTGAGTCTTGTGTTCTTGCAGCCAGCAGTACAGAGATGTCTCTGCAGGAGGCATCATATTGTCAGCTGATTTGTGGAGGAAATATGTAAGGCAAAGGAGGAGGCTTGTTCATTTTGCACTTGTTAATTTTTTGTAATTGACTCTTGTAGTGCAACTTCTTAAAAAAGATAAACGGTCCCTGCTGCTGGTCACGAAGGGTTTCACCTCCTCTAGGCACAGCAGGGAGGGAAGGTGGCAACATGCAGCCAGGGAAGGGAAAACACCGAAACAGAATCTGCCCCCTGGAAAGTTTCAGGTCTCCCTGGGGTGACTGCCTCTGAAGGCTTTGATTCCCCAGGCTCCTGGGGCTTGCTTGTGTTCTCCCCCTGCACTGTGCTGAGCACCAGCTCACTTGTGTGTGACCCTGCTCTGAAGGGGCAGAGACCTCTGGGGAGCATCTTTGGTGAGAAGGGGCAGCTCTTAACATGACAGCTTAATTACATTGAATAAACTGGCCTTGATAAACTTGCTAAGGTTTTAAAACCATTTTCTACTAGTCCTGAATATCTACCTGGCCCTGCAGATCCTCCTTTCTGTCTAAACTTGCTAGAGTGTGTTTGAGGGAATGAGTGGGCAAACCTGGCAAAGTTGGTAGCAAAATCTGTCTCAATCTACGAGGTGGAGGGATGGCAGCTAATCTGATTACAGTAATGCCATTTCTAATTAATTTACTTGGAGTAGTGACTGCTGATCTGTACCATTATTAGCGAGCTTATGCTGTTTACAGGAGTTGCAATAAATATGCAAAAATCCATCTGCATGGTGTGGGCACATACCTGTTGGAGCAGAGGCTGGGTGCTCTCCCCTTGCGTGCGGGGTGATCCCCATGGAAAGCCCCGGAGCTCAGCACTGCCTGGGCAACGCTGCTCCCCCCTTGGCTGTGGGTGCGTGAAGCTGGGGGCTCCCTGTCGTGGTTTGGGCCAAATTGGCCCAATCCGGTGGAACGACAGATGCTCTCTCTCTCCTGCTCCGCTTGGGAGGCAAGAAAGAGAGAGAAAAAGAGACTTAAGAGTTTAGAAGGATCTAAACTACTTTAATGAAATATTGATAATAAAATAATAAAAAGAAAAATAATGAAATATATACAAAACCGTATCAAGCTCCCAGGATGACAATCACG